>JAQQSW010020505.1:0-10839 GCA_028646575.1 Pseudocheirus occidentalis | reverse complement strand
TCCAATCAGTTTTTCACTGCCATTTGCAAAATGAAGGATATAAACTGACACATGAATTGTTTCAGTGAACAACTTTTGTGAAGTGCCTTCTGTTTTAGCACTTTAAGTTTTTCATGTTTTGTTGACTTCTTGACATTCCACTTTCCTAGATTTTGGGAAAGCTCTCTGTGTAGTTCGCATTTAAATGTGCCAATGCCTGTACATTAACAAGAATTTTTAAAAAAAATAAAACTGTACAACAGCAGTTTTGTTGGTTCATTTTTTAGAATCCAAATACTTCCAATATGTATTACAACTGAGCCATTAATCTTGTAGCGTCCTCCACACTAATTGTTCCACTTTCAGAGCACTGAGAAATCTAAGAGAAAAAAGTTACATTAATGTCAAGTTAACTTTTCTACATATTTTCATTTATACATCTAATTTAGCTTTTTTACCTCAAACTATTTTAAAAGTACAAATGTTTAGAACCAAATATCCTTTGATCAAATGTTTAAAACATGATAAATGGTTAAGTACCAAAGTCTATTTACAGTTCTGTACATTTAGAATGAAAAATGCTTGTTAGGATTTAACTCAAAGTTCTGATGCATACTGGAAATTAATGTTATCATACTTACCAGCTGATTCGGCAGTGGTTCAAGTGACAGCCTTTTTGAGAAGTGTGCAAGCTCTTCTTGGATATCTATGAATGCCTTATTTGAAGTTCTAACCTTTTCTTTATTCACAATGTTTATCTTTTAAAGAAGAGAAAATCAGATTAAATCTTAAGTATATTAGCACTTTACTGAAAAGTTTATATTAACAAAGATCGTAAAAAACTAAAACAATTAAATAATTCATGCCAAAGGTACTATGAACTCAATGTCTGCATGTTTTTTTTTAAATGTTTGCATATTTTAAACAAAAGCAAGCTGTATATGTGAAGGAATTAGTCATTCAATTCTGCCCTTTGGTTTCAAAGTACAGAGCTGGTCAAATAGGCTTTTCTTCTTTAAAAAGATCTCCATTTCTTACTACCTGCCCTAAATAATTGTTTTTAATAATATTTTGACATTTCCTGCATTAAAAGATGTTACAGAAAAAAAACATGACCGTTGTGTTGGTTTAATTTACTTAACATTAGAAGGAACAGGCTATCAATTGACACAAAAATCTTATTATAATTTTTGCTATTTTCATCCTATTTTCTTTGCCTTAGGGATAAAAAAAAATGCAGTTATCAGGTAATACAACTTGGTCCTTTGAAGTATTCTTTAAATTCTGGCCCTTTTGTTATAAGTTAGCTGTTAGTTACTAAGAAGTGACAGTGCATCTATTTTAAATCATCAATAAAAGTTTTTTCTAGGAAAAAACAGCATAAAGTAATTGAGTTCCTTTGAAATATAAAACAATGAGCTTCACACAATACTCAAATACAGAGACAGCTCGCTGGATTAAAAACTTCCCTACAGCTGCTGAGACTGTTAAACTTTTTTTTTTTTCTTTTTGGAGGGCAGTTGGGGTTAAGTGACTTGCCCAAGGTCACATGGCTAGTTTTTGTGTTAAGTGTCTGAGGCCGGATTTGAACTCACGTACTCTTGACTCCAGGGCCGTTGCTCTACTCACTGCGCCACCTAGCTGCCCCGACTGTTAAACTTTACAAGGCATAGTTGCTAGGAAAATTGATAGTGAACTTCTTAAGAACAGTGAATTTTAAAACTTTTTTTTTGGTATTCCCTTAACATATTCCCATCTTTAAAAGACTGCTTCAAGATCAAAGAAACATCTCTCAGGTTTATCTTTTAAAGGTAGTCCATAATATCAGTACTGTAGCAAATATAAGTAAAAGTGAATTTCCATCTCATGGGGAATGGCTAAACAAAATATGGTATGGTATTAACGTAAAAAAAAAAAAAAAAAGATTTATATGAACCTAACACAGAGTGAAGAAAATAATCAGGAAAAATTAACACAATGACTATTAACAGGGGTGGGGAACTTGCAGACTGAAGGCTACCTATGGCCTTCCAGGTCCTTGGGTGCAGCCTTCTGCGTACAAGTTTTACAGAACAAATCCTTTTATTAAGAGGCTTTGTTCTGTGAAATTTGGATTCAGTCAAAGGCCACACTTGAAGACCTAGAGGGCCACATGTGGCCTAGAGGCCTCAGGTTCCTCACCCCTGGATTACAACAATAAGACAAAATAATGCCATAAATTACAACAACCAATCTTGGCCTGGAGAAGAGTAGTTTTGTTTTTTTTTTTTTTTTAATGAACCCTCCTTTTATTAGAGAAGAGTTTGGGTATGGAGTGCTACATGTGCTATTATGACAATGTGTCTGCTGCTTTTGTTTATCTAGTTTGTGGGGGCTTTTTGTTTTGGGGGATTTTTTGTGCTTAAGACTGAGACATTCTTAGTGGTTTAAGAAACATGACTTGGTTTTTTAAAAAACCCTCACATCTATCTTGTGCTTAATGAAAAGACGATAGTAAACAAAATTATACTTACTTCTTTAACACTCACCTTCTTAAGATTTGTGGTGACTGGTTTTGCTTTATTTTTAGCTTTCAAATTCTTGCTGGCAATATGAAATACATTCTTGATCTTCTGCCCTTTCCCTTTGTTCTTCCCCATTGCCTAAGAAAGCACAAAAGAATCCTAAGCTATTCAAGTTTAAAACTGAAAACCAATCTTATCTCTTTTACATGTTTAGAGTAATCGATTTCTGATCATTTCTTAAAAGTTGTTTCTAGAACATATATTTAAAAGGTAACTCTTGGTATAACACTGCAAAAAGGCAATTCACTACCTAATACTTAGGAAGGAAATGTTTGGATTTTTGCCTTATCTGCTTTAGCTGACAGTATGGACCACTCCATCTTTTCCCCAAGTATATGTTAACTCCTCAGGAAGAAGGCTAGAGGACCACACTAGGATCGAATGTCATTATCCAACATTCATCAAACAAGGTCATTTCATGACTGTTTTGTTTGAAGAGAGGGAGACTGAATTCTTGGAAAGTGCTACATGGAAATACTTGGCAAGTGCTATTTCCAGAAACGTGACGTAAAAACAAAAGGCATAATAATAGAATTTCTCTGTTAGTCTCATACTACCTCTTCATTTAATGCGCTATTGAGACTTACTTCCCATTGATTTTTCATTTACTCTGAGATGACAGATGACTGTACATATCTTACATGTATATAATTTCCATGTTTGTCTCCCTCTTTCAGGGCAGAGCTGTCTTTTGTCTTTCTTTGTATCATATCTTCAGCATCCTGCACAGTGCTTGGCACACAGGAAGCCCTTAATAAAATGTTTTGTTGGCAGTTTTTATGAAAAACTTATTATGTGACAATACCTGTTTTACCCCAGGAAAAAACCGAAGTTTGAAAATTACCTACCTGGTGCTTGTTTGTTGATCATCCAAAAACAAGATAATCTTAATGCTCCACTTTCTAAAATACACTGGGTCTCCAGTGGTTTTCTCAGTCAGTTGAACAAAGTGGCAATTCCTGAAAAAATAAAGGCACTATTATTATTTCAAATATGACAAACTCCATTTCCTTCCTTGCCCATATGGAGTCATGTTCTTGCAAACATTCAGCCAAAGTAACATTATATTCATCCAAAGTAGTACGAAAACCACGCAAAACATGTTGCAGAAGCTTCAAGTATATACTTTAGTACAGATTACAAATGCTGGGAAGAAAAACGATAGAGAACTCTAGGCTTCTGGGGTTGTGTATTGGAAAGAAAACTGCATTAGAAATAAAAAAAGTTATTAGATTCTATCCTATTCTAGTTGCTTAACCTTGGGATAAATTATAACTTTGGCAGCCCTCAGGTCTTCATCTGTAAAAGGCGGCCGGGCTAATGGGATCAGAAAGGGTCCCTTGCCCCACATTGGAATTCTACTTAGTCCAAAAATCTAGAACCCACATGTTTATCCTACATCATTCAATTTATCTTTGAAACAAGGCTCAAAGCAACCCCATCTTTATTCAGCACTCAATGGGACTCTAACACGGAGAATAAACAGCAACAAAGCAAGGCCCCCAAACTCACTATGACCACCCGAGAGGCAGAAAAACCCAATGTGTTTGGAAAAGTTGCCTAGGCAACAACACTACAGATGACATCATGAGGGTTAGAGGTCGCCCCACCTGCAAATATGGCGTAAGCCTGCCTGGCGACCCGAAATAAGGGTAGATTTCGGGGGGCAGTGGGGGTGAAGGAAGCCTTGGTCGCCTTCTGTGCTTCTGCACCCACCCAAGAAAGCTATGCGTAAAGCGACGGAGAAGTGTTTGCTGCAACAATTTTGGGTAACACGCCTGCCTGGCTCAGGTTTCTTAATGGGGGGCAGGAAGGTTGGCCAGGAGCCTCAGTTTCTTTCAGCGTAAAGGTTTCATCTGTAGGGGCCATTCGAGCTCTCCCCCACAAGCCCGGCCGCGGCGTGGGCATGACCACTGCGTGTGAGGCCTGGCTCCTGGCGGGGCTTCCCGGAACACAGTAGCCCAAGCTCGCCCCGCTCCCAGCCGGTGCCACCAGCCCTTACTGACCCGCAAGTCGTATCTCGGGGGCCCAGACCGAAAAACCCAGCAAGTACACGTGCAGCTCCGCCAGCCCGGAAAGACGTGCGGGGAACACGCGGAATTCCCAGGCCGAACGCCCCGGATAGGCCCCGCCTTCCGGAAAGGGGACGCCCCACCCCAGGGAGCTTCCGCTCCATCCAACTCCGCCCCCAGGAGAACTGCCGCTCTAGCTCCGCCCTCAGGGTACTCCCTCCCCTCCTCCAGGACGTCCTCTAGGTTAGATCTAGGAGAGTATGTAGAGCCCAAGTCATGGAAAACTTCCTGCTTCCCCGGCAGGGGGCGCCCTTTACTAGAAAGCCTCTCACACATCGTTTCTGAGACCGCCCTAAATGAAGCACCTGCTGGATCTGTCACTGAACTGCTCCAGAGCTCAGCCCGGGACAGTGACTGACATCCTCCGAGCGAACTGCAGGTGGCGCTGCTGCCCTCGCTTAGTGTCTGGATCCTTGCAAAGGAGAGATAGAGGGGGAAGGATTAAAAAAAGAAGGGAGAGCCCTCCAGGTGTTTCCAAGCATTGTGGGCATCGCCAGTCGTCCTGATCTTTATCTCATGGCTGGACCCAGATGGCAGGGGAGGAAAGAGTGAGGCTGCTGACTTTGCACAGGGCTCCCTCACTTAAATCCAATTCGCTTGCTGGTCATGGCATCACCTTCCTTATGTGTCATGGTCCTCTTCAAGACGGAAGGACAAACAACAAGAGCTACCATTGTTCTTAATTATCTGTTATTTTGCTGTTGTTTTAGGTCTTATAAAAACACCTTTTGCACTGAAATTCAGGACACCTGAGTTACAGTCCTAGCTTTGTCGCTAATTAGCTAAGGAACCATTTGCAAGTCACTTTTTCTGGAACTTAATTTCCTTTTCCTAAAAAAGAGGGTTAGAGGAGCTAATCTCTTGAATTATGCTCTAACTTTTGTTTTCTGTAATCTGGTTTCAATAATTAGATCATAAATTCTTTGAGGATTAAGTCATAGAGGGTTATATCATAAAGGTTATGTCTTCTGTCTGACATAAAGCTCAGCCCAGCATCTAACCCTTCCCTGACTACTCCACCCCACATTGTGCTCACCTTTCTTTAGATTTAGCTCTTACTTGCTCTCCTTCTGCAGCCTTAGAGTAACATCCACTGAGCCCACTAAGCATGGACAAAGTTGGGTGCTCAGAGTATGGCTATTCTGCAGAGGTATGCTGGTAAACATTTAATAATAGCCTCTCAGGGGAAAAAAAACAAAACATTTGCACAACACACTTTTAAAATTAATCTGCATTATGACCACTTGATCCACCACTTTCTTAAGTCTAGACAGTCAACAAAACAACCTGAGTCCTCATTTGAATTTTCAAGTGTAAATGTTCACATTGGAAATTTTAACATCTGACTTCGAACTGCTTTGGAATTTCTCTGCTACTATTTTCTCTCCAGGTTCTAGCAGTATCTATCTTAGAGGGGTTGAAGATTGTCTTTTCTGGTACTATATCTCATGAGCTGGAAATAGTGCTTTCCACCATGACTGTCAGTGGATATAATTTAGTCAGCCAGATGCGACTGGCTTTTAAAAGGAGGTATTAACTAAAGTGGTATTGTTTTTGTATCCCCCACCCACCTACTTTGTGCCAGGTAGCACACAGGCACTCAATAAATGCTTACCGACTGACTTAACTGAATTTAATAGCTTTGATTTAGTTGAGATGCTGCTCCTACCTAGTTAAGATACCTGGGCATATCATTGGATTGATTTACTCTACTCTCACCTTTATATCAGTGTTTACTTCCCCAAATAAACTGCCAGTTGCTTAAGGCATTCAGTAAATATTTGGTAATCATAGGTTCCCAAAAGCTAATAGAGACCTTAAATATCAATGTCATCATTTTCCATATAAGTAAACAAAGGTCCAGAAAGGTTAAGTGATTTGTCCAAGAGTGAAGATTCCTCTGACTCCAAATACTGCCTCATTCATTCAACAAGCATTTATTACATGCCAGGTCTTGAACAGATTTCAAGAGATAGTATAGTATAGAAGGCCTGGCATTCTCTGGTCTGTGGGTCATGAAGAGTCAGACACAATCAAACAAGTGCCAGGTACTGTACTAAGTTCTGGGCATATAAAACCAAGCAAAACAACTACTACCTTCAAGGAACTTCCATTCTATTCATGTTAACAGAATTTAAATGCAAAATAATTCCAGAAGGGATCAAGATAGATTTCTGGTAGGAGAAGATACCTGTGTTAAGCCTTGAAGGAAACCAGGGATTCCATGAAGGTGATGTGAGGAGGGAAAACATTCCAGGCATGAGAAGATGGCTTATTCAAGCATATGGGACACAAGCAGAAGTGTGCTAGAGCTCAAACATACTAATGAGAGCCAATTGTTAAATTTTCTGTGAGCATTTATACCTCAGAAATCATCAAAGGTACAAATCAGGGCTTAATTGATTATTTTGTTGATTGCATAGACAAGTATTGGAGACAATGCCAATAATGTAAATTAAACTTAAAGATGTGTCTTTTTCCCTTGTCACTGGGCAATCATGGCACAAGATATGTGAAAAGCAGGTTTATTACAAGAGAAATAAACATGCATGTGGAACCCAAAGACTTCACAGTCCTTACAGAAGTTTGTATATTTATGACAGTACAACAAAAGGAGGAGGAGAAAACAGGAAGGGGCATGACATGGGAGGGGGAAGGTGCAATAAGCCCTCCTGAAGGGGAGGGGCAAGTCAATTTTATCCCAGAAGTAAGAAGGAGCTACTGAAGTTTCTTGAGTGGGGGAGTGCCATGGTCAGGTGTCTACTTTGGCAATACCAATTTGATAGATACATGAAGGATGATATGGAAAGCAGAAAGACCAGATTCAGGGAAACCAGTTAGGAAGCTCTCACAATAGTCCTGGCAAGGGCTAAAGGCTTGAATTCAAGTGATGGATGAGAAAAGGGAACAGCTTTATTTAATTAAATTGAAAGCCAGATTCAGATTATTTAGATTCTTCAGTTCGGGGTATTTTTTTTTTACCTTGGGCACAAGGTTATCTTTGACTACCATAGCCATCATATTTTTAGCCTAAATTATCAAAGTTGACTTAAGTGAAGGCAGTTCAAATTTTATCTAATGGGTAAAGGGCTCTGATAGCTTTAGGTGACATTGCTTCCTCAGTAAAGAGCCCTCTTATAATCTTAGGGGAAATTTTGGTAATAGATGTTCTAATTCTGGGCCTATTTCTCTGACTAATGAGAGACAATTGTTAAATTTTCAGTGTTATCAAATTATACCTCTGAAATGAGGAAACTACATATCAGGGCTTGATTTATTGTTGTGGTCATTGTCTAGACTTAAGAAAATGAAGAACAAAATTCATAATACAAATTAAACTTAAAAGTGGGTCAAGCCTACATTTTCTTTTAGAGGCAGCTGGTAGTGGGATAGAACACTAGATTTAGAGTTAGGAAGTTCTGAGTTCAACTTTGACCTCAGACATTTACCAGCTGTGTCACCCTGGGTAAGTCCTTTAACCTCTGCCTTCCTCAGTTTCCTCAACTGTAAAATAGAGATAACAGTGCCTACCTTGCAGGGTTTTTGTGAGGAACAAGCGAGAGAACACAGCTAAAAGTGCTTATCACATTTCCTGGCACATAGTAGAGGCCATGTAAAAATGCTTCTCTCCTCCCCCAAACCAATTTTTTTTTTGAGAATTGGTTAGTAAATATTTACCAGCATACCACTGTTTTAGCTCTTCCTTTAGGCTCATTAAAGGTTAAAGCTAAAAGGGATGTTGGAGGTTATCTAGTACTTTCACTTTACAGATGCAGAAAACAGGCCCCTGTGTTGTGAAATAATTTTCCCAATGTCATATGGTAGAGTGAGGATTCAGAGAAGTGAGTACAAAGGAAAACTCACAAATGGATTACTGCATCTTCTCAAACGCCACATAGCTCCAACATGGATGACCCCTGGGAGTGCCACCTTCAATGGACACAATCTAGTTCTAAGAGAAACCCTCTTACCTGTTGGGGACTTGAAGGACTCTCTCAAGGCCTATCCTTGCCCCATCTACTGACCTCAGTTTCTAATCCTCTCCTTTCTGTCCACATCTCAGTCGCCTCACTCTTCTATCCTGCTTTGGTTTTACTTTTATTCAGAATCTTTGTCTTTCCCTTTTATTTTCAAGTCATTGGGTCTGGAGTTCACCTCTCAGGTAACCCCTGGTCAGCAACTAATTGATGCTTCACACCCCATTTGAACTTCCTTGTTAGTTTTTTAAGGGCAATCTGTTCCTAGGACATACTGATTTTCCTGATGTCTGTCAAGATTAAGCACAGGACCTCTTTTTTTTTCTTTGCAAAGATAGAAGAATAAGGATGTGAATTACTGAATATGGAATACAATCGGACAAGGGTCAAAGTGGTGGTTGGTTCTGCTGAACTGTTTTTCTTTTCTTTTTAAGTCTGGGTTAATAAGAAAGGCTCACTGGGTAGGGGACATGGGAGGGATGTATTTGGAAATGAATACGATAAAAAACAAACTAACGCAAATCATCATCATCATCATCATCATCATCATCATCATCATGTCATTGTCATCATCATCATAGTTGTTATTAGTGTAGACTGGCTCTCCCCAACCTGTCCAGGCTAGAAATATACTAGCTACTCATGGGCAGGATCCCACTATTAATCAGAAAGGAAGCTCTAAGTGCTCTGTTTCTGACTTGGGTCTTCCCCCCCACCTTGGAAAGCTCCATCCTAGGGCCTCACTATATGGGTATCATCACATTTAGTGAGGACACATAATTGGCTTTAAGTCTCATGGATACTCAGAACTTCCATGCTCAAGTCATCTCCCTAGTAACAGGAGTTACAGACATACTCCATCATAACCAGCAAAAATGTTTGTTTGTTTTTTCTCTTAGAGATGAGGTGTAGGACATAATGATACATATGATAGCCGTACTTAGGTTGACTATCTTTGAAAATGTGCATCTGGGAGCAACTTCCCACAACTATCACCACTGTGTGCTTCAAATGTCTAATCTTTCACATTTGTACCAGATATATTAAAAACAGAGGACACAAAAAGTAGAAAGATTTCTATTAAATGGAAATGTTAAAAATCCAAGAGAGCAGAGGCAAGAAAGTATCTGTGTAAGGGGGAAGAGTCTACATGGGTGGCATTGGAACGAAAATTATTTACATATTACAAAGTTAGTTTACCATAATAAATAGAGGGCTAGGCTTGGCGTTAAGAGGACCTGGGTTGAGGGGCGGAGCCAAGATGGCTGTGTAGAAGCAGCAAGGTTCCACAGCTCACACACAGCCACCCTAAACACCCATAAAATATGCCTCTGGACAAATTCTAGGGGTCTCAAACTTACAAAAATACAGAAAACACATCTCTCACAGAAGGCAGCTCAGCAGCAGAGGATCACGGCAGGACGCGAGCCAAGGCCAGCCCAGCCTGAAACCGAAACCGTGGCCAGGCCCAGGGCGGTAGGAAGGAGCTGAGCCAAGCCAAGCCATGCTGCAGCCAGTCTACAAGAGAGAAGATCTACAGCCTCCAACAACTCTGCATCTACCAAGGTGTGAAAAATAGGGATTAGAGAAAGGCAGCTTGGAGGAGGGGCTCATTCCACAGCCTGCAGGCTGGGAGCTGAGACCAGCCCAGCCTGAAACCGCCATGGGGCCAGGCTCCAGGGCAGTCAGGAGGAGCTGAGCCTCCCAAGCCACAGTGTGAGTCTACTTCAGAGAAGATCTAAAGCACCTCGAGCAATCTTCACATTTACTAAGCCAGGATTAGAAGTCAATGAAAGTGAGTGAAGCTTTCAAGCTAAATTTGGGGGAGGAAAAACAGTTTGGCCAATCTACCCCCCAGGGCAAGGGAGCAGTGGGGGAAGGGCAGGAACTGCTGTAACCGGCAGCTGCCCACACTGGGCTACTTCAGAGCCCCTGGCCTGGGAACCCCATAGGGGGGCTGAGTTGATTGATCAGGGCCAAGTGCTCTTGCGTTGAGCGGCCTGGATCTGGATCATGGTCTTGGGTGGTGGTCCTGGGGAGTGCTTTCAGCAAGCCAAAGCTGGGCGGGGGGCCTGCAAAACCCCCCTAATAGCACCGGCAGCTGGGAAAATCCCAGCGATTTGGAACAGAGCTTTCCCCCCTGGAAGAAGAGTTTCACAAAGCTAAAAAAAAAAACCAATTAATTGACTGGCCAACATGAGGAAAAGGAAGCAAAATAAGAACAGCAATAAAATTCTAGAATCCTTT
>JAQQSW010020504.1:0-10840 GCA_028646575.1 Pseudocheirus occidentalis | reverse complement strand
ATAGCCATCTTCTCAAGACATCACTTGACTAACACTGTTCTCTCTCTCTTTAAAGTTAACAATTATTTTTTATTGGTAAATTATATTGTCTTTTCTCAGTCTTCTCTCTTCTTGAGACCTCTATTGTTTTTGATACTATTGATAATTTCATTTTCCTGGATGTTCTCTCTTCCTTCAGCTTCTGTGATAATACTTTTTCTTAGTTCACTTCCTATCCATCTGGCAACTCTGCCTCAGTCTTCATTGCTCAGATGTAATCCTGTTTCTACTTACTCAGTTTCCACCTAACGTTCTGTCTTGGGCCTTCTTCTCTCTATAAAATTATCTTTTGATGATCTCAAATTCATTGCATTCAATTATCATTTTCAGGCAGATGACTTCTAAAAATCTATCTAGCTAGAATGAACTCAAGACTCATATTGCCAGCTGACTATTCAACATCTCTAACTCAATATGCACAGGCATCTCAAACTTAATGCTTATAAAACAGAACTGGTATTTCATCCAAAACCTTTTCTTCCTCCCAAATCCCCTATTTCTGTTGGGGGAACTGCCATCCTTCTAGTCACCCAGATTCTCAAACTTGGAGCTATCTTATTTCTTCCATCTTTCTTATTCCCTTTCCCACATCCATTCAGTTGCCAATTCTTGCAGTCTACTTCCACAACATCTCTTGTATTTTTAAAAAATCAGCTGACAACTACCACCTTATTTCAGGCCCTCAGGCCCTTTTACTTGGACTATCAAAATACCCACCTCATTGCCTTCTTTGTTTTCAGTCTCTTCCTCTCTCTAACCCAGCATTCACAGGGTTGTCAAATCAATATTTCTAAAACAAAGATCTGACCATTTCACTGCCCTACTCAAAAATCTTCAATGGCTCCATATTTATTGCCTTTAGAATAAAAGAAAAAAATGATCCTGACAATCTAGTTCCCATCTAACTTTCTAGTCATTTCATATTACTTCCCTTTGCTTCCTCTACATTCCAGTCAAACTGGCCATCTCCCATCTCCATATATTTGCACCTGCTGCCTCCCATGTCTAGAATGCATTCACTTCTCAACTATGCTTTTGAGAATCCTCAGCTTCCTTCTGTATTTTTTCAGTTGTTAGTGAACTTTTAGAACAACTTTGTGTGATAGCTTGTACTTATTTATCCCTAAATGCATTGTAGTCCTCCTTCCTGTAGTAGAATGCAAGCTGCTTGATGGCAAGGAATTTAATTTTTTTGTCTTTGTAGCCCTAATACCTAGCACAATACCTATTTATATGTAGTATGTGATTGCTAAATGTTATTGAATTGAGAATTGATATGTATTGTGGCCTCTCTAGGCTATTTTAAAAGATGCTCATGAAATCCTGTGGTAAAATGAAAATGGTTAATCTAGTGACCAGTCTTTGTATGATGAGCCTCTTTGAAATCAATTAGGTTGCTCTTCAGATGACAATGATAGAGGTCATTACTGAGTCCAAACAGATCTAGGTTGGCTCTCCAGATTCCAATGGCGCAGTCTTTGAAAAGAACCTAGCATTACCTCCATGTTATGACAAGGCACTGGAAATAAGAATGAGTCTGTAAAGTAACACTAACTAAAAGTAATGACAAACTGGCTTTCAGGAACAGTTTAGTTATAATCCAAAATTTTAAATGCTTCAACTAGAGTCATTTTTCAATTGCTTTCTAAGAGTTAGAATTGCGTTGATAGCCTTAATGAAAAACTTTCCAATTTCAACATCAAGCCTCTTTGTAGAAAAGGAAGAGATTTAAATTTAAAGGGAAAAATATTTACATTTATTTTCAAAAGTTAGGGACAATAATAGTCTGCCTGTACGATAGCATCATAGTAGGGGTAACTCCAGAGATAAACATTTATGGTGACTAAACTTTCTTTGTATGCTTGCCCTTCATTGAAAGATGAAAGTGGGGTCAGGAGACAGGAGGAAGAGGAAAAAGTACTATTTTTCAGCTTGGGAGTACTTATCAATGAGTCAATCAAGAAGCATTTATAAGCTCCTACTATGTGACAGATACTGGGAACACAAAGAGAGGCAAAAGAAGGTCCCTTTTTTACAGGAGGATCATGTAAATATATAGGCAATTACAATCAAACTGCATACAGGATAGATTTGAAATAATCAACAGAGGGAAGGCACCAGAATTAAGGAAGATCCGGAAAGGCTTCCTGTAGAAGGGGAGAATGTAACTGGAACTTGAAGGAAGCCAGAGAAATTAAGAGACGGCACTGAGGATGAACATTTTAGTCTTTGGGGACAATGAATGAAAATCCCCAGAGTCTAGGTTGAGTCTCTTGTTCAAGGAACAGTATTACTGTATCACAGAATCCATGGAAATGGGGTAGGGGAGTGTACTGTAAGGTATGAGAAATTTGGAAAGTTGAGGGGATCAGGTTATGAAGAACTTTGAATGCCAGAGGATTTTATATTTGATCCTGAAAGTTAGTAGGGAACCAGTAGAATTTATTGAGTAGGAGGGTAATATAGTAAGACCTATAGGACAATCAATTTGACAACCGAATGGTGAATAGACTGGAATGGGGAAAAACTTGTGGCCCACAAGCAGGTTACAATAGTACAAGTGTGAGGTGATCAGGGCCTATGACAGGGTGGTGGCAGTGTCAGAGGAGAGAAGGAAGGGGTGTATGTGAGAGATATTACAAAGGAAGAAATCACAACACCTCGTAACAGATTGATTATGGTGGGGCGTGGTGGTGGTGAGTGAAAGCAAAGAGTTAAGGACGACAACTGGGTTTCAAGCCTGGCTGACTGGGAGAATGATGGTGTCCTTGAAAGTAATAAGGAAATTAGGAATAGGATAAAGTTGGGGAGAAAGATAATGACTCAGTTTTGGACACTAAATTTAAGATAGTTGTCTAGAGACATCTGGTTTGAAATGTCCAATAAGAATCTATGAGACTCAAAGTCAGGAGATACATTAGGGCTGGACAATTGAATCTAAGACTCATCTGCAGAGATGACAAGTTAAAACTATGGGAGCTGAAGCTTCCATGTGAAATGGCATAGAAGGAGAAGAGGGCTCGTGACAGAGCCTGTAGGGGACACCCACAATTAGTGGGTATGACCTGACAGGTAGGAAGAGAACCAGGGGAGAAAAGTGTCAGGAAAACCAAGAGAGAAGAGAGTATCTAGGAGAAGGAAGTGATTGACAGTGACAAAGGCTGCAAAGAAATCAAGGATGACAGAAAAGGCTTTTAGATTTGGTGAATAAGAGATCACTGATAACTTCTGAAAGAGCATTTTCAGTTGAGCGATAAAGTCAGAAGCCAGACTCTAGAGAGTTCAGAAAGGAGTGCGAAGGAAGGAAGTAGAGGCATTAATTATAGAGACCTTTCTAACGGTGCTAAACCACAAAATGGAGAAAAGATACAGGATGATAAACTACAAGGGATGGATGGATCAAGTGAGCATTTCTTGAGGATGACATAGACATATCTAGGCAGTTGGAAGGTAACCAAAAGACAGGGAAAGGTTGAAGATAAGTGAGATTGGGGATGATAGAGGAACAATCTACTAGATTATTGTTATTCACAAATTATATTTCAAAATCACGGAACAATTTCCAGCTTACTTGAAAGTATATTTAAAATAAAGATCTATCTGAAGGGTTTTTAAAATTTAGGCATGCTAGATTCCTTCAGTCAAGAACACTCATTGAATACCCAATATGTATAGCATACTAGATGCTGTAGGGAAATATTAAACAGAATGGAAAGTTTTTGCCTTTAAGGAACTTTTAGTATGTCATGGTGTTTTCAGACAAGAACTAATTCCTTGTTTCAATAATAAAAAAATGTGTTGAAATGGAAGAAAATTAGGCTGGTAATCAAGAGACCTTTATTGTTTTACTCTTGGTTTTGATTTGCTATGTGACTTTGAGTGAAACCCTTCACCTTCCTAGACCTTAGTTTCCTCATTTATAAAATAAAGAGGTTTGATTAAATATTCTTTCATCTCATCTCTGCCACCCTAGCATTTTGATTTTACTTCTACTTCAAAACCTAAAGATGAAAGTTTTCACACAGTTACTTTAGTTATTGGGACAGAAGTTCTGACTGCAATTTTTTTTGATGAAGTAACAAGCATGATGAATCTTTTTTTAAATTTAAAATTTTTTTCCAGAACATTATTTGTTTTTAACATTCATTTAATAAACAAGTTCAGGGGAGGCTAGGTGGTGCAGTGAATAGAGCACTGGCCCTGGAGTTATAAGGACCTCAATTCAAAAATGGCCTCAGACACTTGACACACTTACTAGCCCTGTGACTTTGGGCAAGTCTTTTCCCCAATTGCCCTGCCTTCCCCCCTCCAAAAAAAGCAAAACACCCCACAAAACAAAAAAAATGAGTTCCACATGCTTTTTCTCTCTCTCTGGCCCCTTCACAACGAGTGAGCAAGCAATATGATATCAATTATATCCATCAAGAGCCTTCTTGAATATTCTATTTATAAAGAGGAAAGTGAAATGAATTCTTCGCTTTACCTCATCACTGATGATACCCAGATTGCTAATTTAGGCCCCAAAAGGTCTGGACTGGCCATCTTTATTGATCAAATATCTTGGGAATTCACTTGATTTTGTTTGTCTTTTATCAATTATAGCTATTATTTGATAAATTCAAGAGAAAACACATTTTTGTCCCATCTTTATGTAAACTGATTCAGAGAGAACTTGAGAGTCCTTGTATTGCTTCTTCTTAGCTTCTTGTACATGTTTTGTATGAGTTCTCTGTAAAAGGCACTCTCAAGGTCTCTCTTTGGAATTGATTATGAGGCATAGGAGACACTGACACAGGACTGCCCAGCATGGTGTGCTGGCATCAAAGAAGGTGCTATGCTCTGTGAGCAAAGCAGAATTGCAGTAGCTCAACAGAAATATGAGATGCACACATTTAGAGACATCTCCACTCCAAATGTTCATATGGACTATTTGTGCCCAACCTGGGGTAGAGACTTCTGAGTTCGTATTGGTCTGATCAGCTACAGTCAAACACAATGTACATTGACCCCAACACAGTGACATCATTTTGGTACTCTTGAGAATGAAGGGCAAGAATCTAAGTTGATGGCTTATCCAGAAGAATTTTTATTGTCTGGAATAATTTAATTCTCCAAATTAATGGGTCCAGACAAAGGCTTTGTCACTTATGGAAAAAAATAACGATAAACAACAAACAAAAAAGTCTCCTATGTCTACCAGTGTGTTAGGGTTTGGTTTGGTGAAAGTAGATTACTTAGCCAAATGACTCATGGATTGTAGCACTCCAGAGAGGACTGAACAGCCCATTAAGACCTCCAAAGCTCATCTGGTTCGGAAACTGTGTTGCTAAAAAAGGATTTTTTTTTAACCATACCCCCTCTTTTGGATGGGGCTGAAATGGGAAAGTGCTTACTTTAGAATAGCTTTTCCATCTTGTTTTGTTGCTGATTATTACAGACAGTTCTATTAGGCTATTGACCTCACACAGAGAGAAGGGAGAATGGAACTGTTCTAGCTGGCTTTATTATTCCCCCCAGCTGAATGCTGGGATGTGTGACAGCATCTTTTCCTATAACTGCATTTGGGGGTCACAGGAACTATGGATAGTAATGTATGCAGTTTGGTTTTTATAGTCATCAAGTTTTTCTGCCTAAAGAATAAAAACAGATCTCCAATTGCTCTTAATTTCCTGCAGCTGCAGTTGTGTTTATTAAAGAAGTGTCTTTTTATATTAAGAAGTCTCTTTCATGAGCCAGTAGAAATAGAAAATTGATTCACTAGACTTTTTTTTCTTCTTCTAGATGTTCTTGTTGACAGTCTTTTTTTTTTATTTTTTTGCTAGGGGTTTGGAGCAGGCCAATAAAATAAAAAAGATTAAAGCACATGGGAGTAGGACCCCTATTTTAATCTAATGCCAGGAAACTTGACTACTTCTAGTTTTGAAATGATAGTTATCTTTATTGAGGACAAATGAACATGAAAGGAATAAAATTGCCTTACTTTTGACCAGCCAAAACACTCTCCATGTCCCTGTTTGTTTTTCTTCTATAAGTGCACACGTAATTGCAAAACAACTTACTGAAAATACATTACATCAACTTAACATGCAAATTATTTGTGTTATTCATCTATATCCAGTACATATATTCAGACTCATCAATTGATAAAAATGTGATAAGAATGTCATACAGATAAACATTTTTTTTAATGTACTCAATAGCATGAACAGTTCCATTCTATTGCTGAATCTCTCTGTGGCCTCCAGTAGCTTAACCAGCGTCACAGATGCAGTAGCTGCTGGAAGATAGAAGATCCTATATCTAAAAGTGTTAGGGTTATTATGGGATTTGGTACTAAGACATCCACAGGCCCACCAGTTTTCAGTCAACTCAATAAAATATTGGCACAATTCCCCTAAATCCCCATGATATGGAAGGGATAACTGTAGTTAGCTAATTTTATAAATAAATTTTTATTAATGTGTTAATTGGATAAGATTCTAGGTACTTCTTAAGGCAGTGGTTCTCAACCTTCCTAATGCCGTGACCCTTTAATACAGTTCCTCATGTTGTGGTGACTCCCAACCATAAAATTATTTTCATTGCTACTTCATAACTGTAATTTTGCTACTGTTGTGAATTGTAATGTAAATATCTGATATGCAGATGTATTTTCATTGTTACAAATTGAACATAACCCACAGGTTGAGAACTGCTGTTATAAAGCCTCCCTTCAATTCCCAGATTATTGTGTTATAACAAGGGTCTTCTTAAGACAATAAATGATTATTATTTGGCCTTTCTATTGCATTAACAGAGGCAGGATTATGTATTGGACAGAGAGTTGTTGGCCTTGGTTGGCATCAGGGAGAACTGGCTATGTGACCCTGGCAAGTCATTTAACTTCTTGGTATTCTAGGCAGTTCTTTAAGATTAAAAGTTTCAGAGGAGCCATCAACTTGCATTGGTAGAGGGAATTATCAAAGAGTTGTTGTACAAGTCTACTGGGAAGTCATTTCACCTTTACCATCAGCCAATTACATCGTCAATAAGCATTTATATAGGTCTGTTTCCTTGTCTGTAAAACTAGAGGCCTGGACTAGATGATCTCTTAAATTCTCTTCTAGCTTTGAATCCTCTAGTTCTTTTCCCTAGTACTTTCCCCCTCCCCTACTTCCAAATCTCCTCAGGTATTAAAATTGGTATGGTTGCTTTTGTTTCTAGGTATTCTGCTTCCTCTTTGAAGGAAGGTGAAAGGGACATGCCTGACAAAGAATTATTTCTTTTTTAGAAAAAAAAGTTACTTTGGATTTTCCATTAAGCTAGAACAAAATGGTGGTACTTCTTTTGTGGATCTAAAAGCAGAAACGACTCTGGAGAGAAAGGAAGAACAGTATACTAACTTCGGTCAGGAGATTAATGACAAAGACTTGTGCAACCTCTAGCTCTTCCTTGTTGGCATCCCTTTTTCTATCAACCAACCCAGGCTATTTACCATAGCACTCCATTAATGGAAGAAAAAAATCCACTAGCACAGACTTCAGCGCTTTTTGGGGAAAGAATGCTGATTTCAAGCATAGCCTGACATCGAGAGAGAATAGAAATACTGTACATACATAAAAAAAAGACTTTTCCCTTTAATTTTCCAGCAGATCTATTTATAGTTGCAGATGAACTATTTGATGTGTTCAGAAATCCAGTTAAGGAAATCTAACGTTTTTGCCTATTTGCTTCCCTTTGAGACCTCAGCTTGACCATGAGGCATAGCATGTGCTAATTGCTGGATCTCTGATGTGGAAGTCATACTGTATCTTACACTAACTGAATTAAAATCATTGGCTTATGTGCTGAATTGTAATATCATGAAGATAAAAATTCCCAACAAAGATTTAGTCAAATCTTGATGAGTGTCACTTCCAACTGGATTATCTCTATGGCTTTAAGAGATCTGGGAGGCAACATAGTATAGTGGAAGGAGTGATGAATTTGGAATCAGAGGCTGGAAGGTCAGATCCCAATTATACCACTTACTGTCTCTATAACCTTTGGCAAATCACTGAAACTCTCTGAGTCCCAGTTTCCTCATCTGTAAAGTGCTATGGAGACAAATGTGTTCTCTTATTCAAAGTTTAAATAAGTGAATGTATGATTTTTTAAGTTTTGTTTTAGCTTACCCAAAGTCATCACTAGGTACTAATTTTGTATAAATTGAATTATTAAAAAAAACTAAATGACCATGAATCACTTCTTTTTGGTCTGGAATTGTAATTTTATTGACTATTAGGTAGCTGAGTGCCAAAGCAGATGAAGTGCTGGACCTGGAGTCAGGAATACCTGAGTTCAAATTTAATATTGGACCGTCATGAGCTGTATGACCCTGAGCAAGTCACTTAAGCTTTGGTTATCTCAGTTTCCTTATATGTAAAATGGGGAGAAATGAACAACTAACTCAGGATTATTGAGGAAAAATGAGATAGTATTTGTAAAGTGCTCTGCAAATTGTAAAATATTACATAAAAGCTGGCTATTACTACTACTACTACTACTACTACTACTACTACTACTACTACTATTACTACTACTACCACCACCACCACTACCACTACTACTACTACTACCACCACTACCACTACTACCACTACTACCTTAATTTTGTTGGCATTGGGAGTTTGTGTTTTGGAAACTCCCTTCATCGTTGTGTTCATCAACAACTGGTTGGTAATCTGTAGTCTCAGAGAGTTGCCTGAGTACTAAGGGTTAAATGACTTGGCCATAGTTTTATATCTAGCTTATTTTTGAGGCATGATTTGAACCCAGGTGTCCTGACACTCAGGTTGGCATTTTATCCACCATAATATACTGTCTCTTTGGAGCAACATCTGTGCTATTTTATTTTATTTATCTTTCAAGTGGCTCAAAGTAGTATGGAATAACAAAAAGACGAGAAAGAAAATGTTTGAGACACTTACTAGATAGGAGTTTGGACTGTTAGAGATTTTAATTGAACTGTCAAAAATTTGTTATTTTGTTTTCCAGGGGAAAAGGAATTATAGGCTTACTGAACTTAGAGGGGTTCTATATCAAGTATGGAAAAACAGAATTTACAATGTGGTTAGTAAAAATAATTAGTTCCAATAAACTGACAGAAGAGCTCCTCTCCTGTCCCACCCTGTCTCTCCATAGATCCTGAAATGTTTGTTGCTTGCCTTCCCAACATGGTGAATTTCATCATATAGGTAACCACTTGCAAAATTTAATAGATAGCAAAAAATTTTCAATTTACCTTTCAGCACATATATCTGAAAAATGCACAGACAAATTTACATTATAGACTTTTAAAGAACACTTTGCATATTAAGCATGGTTGCTGACATTAAATGTAGTTTAAAGTATTGTTCTATGCAACCTGGGGCTCTCCTGAGGGCAACTATTACCACTCTGTTAAGACTCCTCTCTTGTTCCTTCCTTCCCTTTTTCATCCTCTGCCCTTGGAGGTTACTTTTCCAAGTCAGAATTTTGACAGATCAACCTTTGCGTTCTTTGCTCGTGGGGTGAAGCCTTTCAGACAGTTCACTGAACACTTCAGAGTATTACAGAATTTTGTGCAAATGAATTTTCTATGATGTCCTTCCATCACATTTTACAACCTGGAGCTGAATTTAATATAGCCAGGCATGATGAGGCTAGAGCCCAGGTTTCTGCACATCTGAGATGCCAGTAGCAAAAACAGTGAATATGTGATTGTCTGTCATGATAGGGTTGGTCTGCGGAGATTTTCTCTCAGGGAAATCATCAAGTCCATTTCTGGCCTGTTGCTTTAGGTTCAGTGCCCCCTAACTACTCTTTATTATCCTTTCCCTTAGCCTTTGAAAATCCTGAAGAATTCCTGAAGAAGTGAGATATATTTTTGTTCTCCTAATAACCTGCCTTTTATCAAGAAGATCCTCTTTATGATGAATTCTTTTTCTTATTATGCGCCTAGCCAGCTGACCTTTAAATGAACTCCATCCTCTATCCCCCTCCCTGCCACTACCTTGTTACTGCAGTCATCAGCACCCAATTTCATAGAGGAACTATAAAAGAAAAGGGAACTTGAAACAGAAATTTCTATTAAGGCTCATACATTTCAGCAACTGCTACTCTAACGGTATCTTCCAAAGCCAACACTGACAAAGACCTATGGGGGATTTTTCTATTTCTGTCTTGAAGGAGATTTGCACCAATGAATTTCTGTGGCAGCTGAGGTTTGCTAAGATTTAGATGACCCCTTTCCCTTATCTAATGAATTCAGGCCTGGGAAACTTGCAAAGCTTTAAGACTGACAAGGAACTAAGGGAGTTGATAGAAAATTGAAAGACAGCTGGCACAGGCTGAGAGTCTCTGAATGTCAGCTCAGGAAGTTGCTAAGTTTTACAGCTTCAGGGCTATGGAAATTCAGATTCTTGCATGGATATATAGTCAACATGATATCTCTGGGAGATTATGCATACATGTATATATGCGTGTTTGTGTATGTTTGTATAACGTCACAAAATCTTAGAGTAGGAGGGCACTTTAAAGATCATTTAGTCCTACCCTCTAATTTTACAGTTGAGGAAACAGAGGCAAAAAACCCCCCAAGTAGTCTGTCCAAAATCACAAAGCTAACCTTTATATAGTGCCTACTATGTATGAAGCACTCAGCAGACATGGTCACATTTGATAGTATGCGTTGTTATCATCATCCTCATCTTACAGTTGGAGAAACTGAAGCAAACTAGTTATTGTGACTTCCTCCATATCCTAACTCCTGGGCTGATGTTTTTTCTCCTATGCTGTGTTG
>JAQQSW010020503.1:0-10840 GCA_028646575.1 Pseudocheirus occidentalis | reverse complement strand
ACTACTACTACTACTACTTCTACTACTACTACTACTACTACTACTACTTCTACTACTACTACTACTACTTCTACTACTACTACTACTACTACTACTACTTCTACTACTACTACTACTACTACTACTACTACTACTACTACTACTACTACTACACTTATTTGGCTTAGAACTAAGGTGAACATATGAGCCTACCTTGTTATATTTTATAAAACTAAAATGTTCTTTACTCAGGAAAATGTACAAATGAAAAGCAAACCAGAAATAACATTATTACAACTGAGATATATAAGTCATGATTCAGCAAGGAATTTGGGTACAAAGTTGATGAAGTAATTAGCTTGCTGCCTAACTGCTATTGTTCCACACCAAATTTTTTTTTCTGCTCAGATCTATTTAAAAATAAAGATAAATTCATGAGTAAGGATTACTGATGATGGACAGTTGGTGGAATTTCTTCCTCTATATTCACTTTTATGCACTGAACCTTATACAATACTGTAAATATTTAAAATGTGAAGAAAAAAGAAAGTAAAGGAAAAAATCCAATTATTTTACCACAGAGTAAAATGAACAGTTTTTGCCTTGCTAATTAAAATAAAAAGTGCAAAACTATAAAATATGGAAGTAACAAATAAACTGTGAGTTATCAGCAATGTATTCTATTAATTAGTAAACATTCTGCTTCTCTGATCTCTAGATTCCAAATGGAGTCAGCTTTAGTAAGAGAACATTTCATTTCTGAGACACAAATGAGACAATTCAAATACTATCAACTGACAAAAACCACCTAGTAAACAGGGGTTCTTGAGCTTTCTTGTGTCATGGCTCCTTTGAGCAGTTTGGTAGAGCCTATGAACCCTTTCTCAGAATCATGTTTTTAAATGCACAAAAATAAAACACATAGAATTACAAAGAAAACTATTAAAAAATAGTGATTAAAATTAAAAAAAATCAAGCTCATTGTTAACAATTCCTGGATTAGAAGAATACCCTGGTTGTTTCAAGGATCAGGAGGAAAATGATAATGAAAGCCAGCATTTGTATAACTCTTTAAGATTTACAAAGCATTTTTACATACATTATCTCATTTGGTACTCATAACAATTGTACAAGGCAAGCATGACAAGTAGTATTGTTCACATTTTACATCTACAGAAGTTAAATATTGCATATGTGGTCACACAATCAGTGTTAGAGACAGGATTTGAACTTTGGTCTCTCCTTTTCATGTGACAAGGCTCCACTTGTGCCCCTTCTTCCATGAAACCTCCTCAAAAATCCCCCTGTTGTTAGTGCTCCCTCTCCTCAATTTGTCCTGCATTATTCTTATTTATGTGCATTTTGTCTCCTCCAAGTAGAATGTAAATTCCTTGTACTTTGTACATTGAAGGTGCTGAACAAAGTGCTTGTTGAATTGACTGACCCTAAGACCAGTACTTACCACTGTTCTCTAAACATGTAGATAAATTGATAATGACAATGTAGACTCAAATTTCTATTGATATTCTTTGGGACTAGGCACAGCAAGTGAATCAATAGTGAATCAGAAAGTTTCTGATCAAATCTGTTATATTATGCCCCACCTTTCAATAAGATAGACATTACCTTTAATGAATTTCTTTAGTATTGTAGGAAGAAACAAGCAGTGGTGTCTATACAATTTTTATTAAAATTCTCGTTATACTTTTCTGTCTGGGAATTGTGTGTGTACATGTACACTGCTATTTGTTTTATATCTTGGGCCTGGAAAAATTCAATGTCTAAGAACATTCATCTCTCTCTCTCTTTGTCTCCTCTCTCTCTCTTTCTCTCTCCCTCCCCTCTCTCTCCACACAAAAACACATAAACATACATATATACACATCCATATATAGACACATATACATATACAAACATATATATAAATGGATATATATAGTGAAAAATGCTATATCCACCTCCAGAGAGAGAACTGGTGGAGTATGAATGCAGATTGAAGTATACTTTCTTTTACTTTTTTTTTTGGTTTGTTTTCTTTCACCACTGGATTAATATGGAAATATGTTTTGCATGATTGCACATGTATAACCTATATCAAATTGCTTGCCTTCTCAATGAGGTGGGAGGGTAGAAAAGGAGGGAAAGAATTTGGAACTAAAATTTTTTTTAACGAATGTTAAAATGTGTTTTACATGTAATTGAGAGAAAATAAAATATCAAAAAATGATGACAGGATGATTTCAGAAAAATCCCAGAAAGACTTACATAAACTGACACGAAGTGAGCAAAACTAGGAGAACATTGTTCATTGTAACAGCAATACTGTATGATGATGATTGACTGTGAATAGCTCTACTATTCTCAGCAACACAATGATCCAAGACAATTACACTCGCAATGAAAAATGCTATCCACCTCCAGAGAAAGAACCAATGGAGTTAGAACGCAGATATAAGCTATTGTTTTTCACTCTATTTTTTTCTGTGGGTTTTTTTTCACAACATAACAAATATGGAAATACATTTTGTGTGGTTGTGCATGTACATGCTATATCAAATTGCTTACCATTTCTGGGAGGGGAAAGGGAAAGGAGGAAGAGAACTTGGAACTCAAATTTGTAAAAAATGAATGTTAAAAGTTGTTTTTACATGCAAATGAAAAAAATATTATGTAAAAAAAAGAAAAAAACTGAAATGCTTGTGATGTAGACATCCAGGTAAGGATTAAAGCAGGCAGTTTGGAGATAGGAGAATTACATGTGTTTGGAAGCCTAATGCACAGAGATGAATATTGAATCTATGATGAGATAATGAGAGAAGAGCAAAGGGCCTAAGACAAAGGTCCTGCTGGATACTCACACATAGTAGGGTACTATGTAGATGACACCTGTCTGTCCTCCTATTCACCCAGGTTCATGACCTCAGAGTCATCCTGGATGCCTGATTCTCCTTCAACGCAGGTGCCCACTCAGTTGACAATCTTGGGGCATGTCTCATTCTTCTTTCCCCTTCTCTCCACTCACAAAGTCACAACTCTAGGAGGGTTCTTATCACCTTTAACCTCCCAATAGGTCTCTCTGCCACATGCTTCCCCGCCATGTGTCTCCTGTTTCAAATCCAGCCTTTACACAGAATCCAAAGTGATTTTCCTCAAACACAGGCCTGACGGTGTCATCCCCTACACAATACACTCTCGTGCCTCCTTATTACTGCCTCTAGAATCAAACACAGAGTATCTCAAAAGTCCTGGTGCAGTTATAAATTCTAATAACTTCAGAAGCATAAATGCTACAAGCTAACAAAAAGCAACACTTGAAAGATTATTTAAAATTTTAGAATTCTGATAAGGTGGCCGAGCAAGAGGATCTCCTCTACTGATACAACAATCCAGAAACTGTTACACATACCAAGCATGACAGGATGCCTTGTATCGTTAAAATTTAATTGAAAATTTATTACTCAAAATTCACACAACTAAATAAGCATAAAAGAAATTTAAACAATTAAACCTTCAAATAATATTTGTGGTAAGCTTATAGCACTTTTGAAATTATTAAAGCTTTCAATTGCACAAAGACTTTTGGGACACCCTGTTCAAACTCCTCTGGTATTTAACACACTTCCTCACCTGGTTCCAACCTACCCTTCCAATATTATTATGCATTGCTCTTTTTCATATACTTTATGGCTCAGTCAAACTAGTCTTCTCGCTGTTCTCCACACATGACATTTCATCTCCCACCAACATTCCTTCAGACCTCACTCTTTTCCCATCTCCATGTCTCAGAACCTCCAGTTTCCTTCCAAGATCAGCTCAAATACCACCTCCCATATGAGCTCTTTCCTGGTCTTGACAGTTTACTGTTGCCTCTCCCTCTCCTTCAGCCCCAACAAATTGTCTTTTTTTTTAATGTGTACTTATGCATAGACATAGTATTTCTCCTATGGAATGCAAGCTCATAAGGGGCAAGAAATGTTTCATTTTTGTCATTGTATTCCCAGCCCTTGCACAGTAGCCACTTAATAAATGCTGGTTGATTGATTGCTTTGTTCTACAAAGGAGACTGAGAAAAAATCAGAGAGACAGGAAAAAAAAACCAAGACACATTACAGTATAACATTACTCAAACCCAGGGAGAAGACAATATCCCAAAAGTGGGATGGCCAACGCTGTCAAGCATTGCAGAGATTCGAGAAGCATGAGACTGGAGAATAAGTCCTTGGATTTAGCAATGGATTGGTGTTCTTGTGGCAAACAGTTTCAGTCCCTGATGGGTAGAGAAGCCAGAATGCTGGGGGCTAAGAAATGATGAGGAAGTTTGAGGGAGAGGCAATGAATATGGACAGCTTTTAAAGGGCAGAAAAATATACGACTATAGATTGAGAGGATATCAGGATTCAGTCATAGCATTGTTTTTTTTTTTTAAGGGTGTGAGAAATCTGAATATATAGGCATGTTTGAGAGCAGCAGGGAAGGGATTAGTAGACTGTGAGAGACTGAAGAAGAGGAAGAGAGACAAACAGAAAAAATGATGATGACAATGAAAGAGGCAAAATTGTCAGAGGAGGGAGAAGATGGGCTCAAGGGCCCAAGTATAAAGGTTGACTTTGGGGGTTGGGGTGGGAATGGCCACTCATCATCTGAGTTCAGAGTCAAGGAGAGAAGAATGGGTCATGAGACTGAGAAGATTCCAAGTGTGGAACTAGGGAGGAGAGGGAGTTTGCAAAAACTTGAATTTTTTTCTTGCAGAGAAGGACGGAGGAGGTAAGCGGTAGTGTCAGCGGCTTGAGAAGAGGAGAGAATCTTCCCAAACCTCTGGGGATGGTTTTGAAATAAATGAGCTGAGAACCCTGGAACAAAGGAAGCACCCACAGCTCCTGAATTGGAGCAGACTTCCTAGTCCCTGACTGATTTTATTTATACTGCTTTTTTTCTCTTGGTTACACAGTATGAATTCCCATAATGTTCTTGAAGGGAAAGAGTGTTTAGGACAGCACTCTATTCAAATTTCTGGGCCCGCAATAACGGATGTATTTATTCAGTATTGAGTGTTACTTTGTCTGAATGTATGATAAATTCATCATTTTTTTCCTCCACTGTTTAAAAATAACCAGACAATAGAGAACTGTTGGGAAGTATGACTCAGCACCAAATCAGAAGTTGTTTTCACTAAGATTTTCTTTGCATATTTGTTATCCAGTGATTTAAAAGCTCTTGTCTTATGTATTCACAGAAGGCTGAAAGAAAACACCTAGGGTGCGTGTATATATGCTCATATAACGTGGGAGCCAGCTTAGCCATTTCCAGACCTGTGACTAGGAACTCCTTCCCTGGGCACTGATGGGGTAGGGCTAGTGCAGAGGTATCAGGGAGAGGGTAGTACAGGTCCCAAAGAGAGCACCCAGTACCATGATGTGGTTAAGAGAAAAGGTGAAGGCAAAGGATTCTGGAACTAGGGAGAAGGACAGTGGTCTCCACAAGGTGAAAGTCATTGGGATAGTTCTCTCTGAATGACTGGAAGGGAAACAGTATTTCCAACCCCAGCTTACCCTCACCTAAGTACCCTGGGGCAAAGACCCCATAGCTTCACCTTTGTTATTGCTCTGTCTATATCCAACATTTCAAAAATCAATATAATTGGAAAAAAAGACTCAAAGAGAAGCTATAACTCATTCATTGCATTTATTAGGCATTGCATTAGCACTGGTACTAGCAATAGGAATAAAACCACTATAAAAAACAAAGGTAAGCAAGCTTATCAAGCTTCAGTTTAAGATACACACTCTAGCAACTAGATTCTTAACTTACCAAAACTGGATATTTTCTATGGTCTTGAAATTCTGACCATTCAAAAGTTACTTTAAGTTAGAAAGAGTTCAGCTAACAAACAGAATTTTTTAAAAAAATGCAAAATAAAAAATAGAGTGCAACTAAATGTAGCAAAACTATAGCACAGCAGATTTTGTAGCTTCAGAAAAAAATATTTAAGCGACATGTTGTATGTGAATACTGGAAGTGGTAATAACACCAGGAGACAGCTAGGGTGTAAGGGGTTACAAATTCCAAGGGGTTGTAGATTTATTATAAGGGGTCCAGCTCATTTTTATAAAAAATTATTATGAGAAATAGCTAAATCTGGCTTTTGTCAAATATCTTGCAAGAGAATTAGAATTCTAAAATGCATGTAGATGCTCTTCTCATGAATAAAATACAAAGTCATAGAAAAGTATTCCTAAAGTCATAGTAGTAGAAAGAATTCTGGACTGAGAATTAAAGAACCTGGTTTGATTCCCTGCTATGCCACTTATTCCTGACAATTCCTTGGACAATCATAATACTATCATTTATATTGTGCTTTAAGGTTTACAAAGTGTTTTACAAATATCTCATTTGATCCTCACAACAACTCTGAGAGGAAAGTTCTATCCCATTTTACAAATGAGGAAACTACAAACAAAGTTTTTTTAAAAAATGCAAAATAAAAAATAGAGTGCAACTAAATGTAGCAAAACTATAGCATAGCAGATTTTGTAGCTTCAGAAAAAAAATATTTAAGCGACATGTTGTATGTGAATACTGGAAGTGGTAATAACACCAGGAGACAGCTAGGGTGTAAGGGAGACAAAGGTTAAGTCACTTACCCAGGGTCACACAGCTATTAAGCATCTTTCTGACTCCAGGTCTAGCATTCTATCCACTGCACCATCTTCTGTGAGCTTCCATTTCTTCATTTGTAAAGAAGAGTGTTGGCCAAGAGGTCTCTGCGATCCCTTTTGTGGGATGACCATAGACAGCATGCTTTATCAAACATGCAGATGTCATGAGACTAAAAGGTATAGATAACATGCAAGATGGCAGGATGAGAATCCAAAGAGATCTTGAAGGTCTAGAGCATAAAGATCAATCCAATGATTCATATAAAGTCTTATATTTGAATTTAAAAAAAAAACCTTCACCTGTTTAAGAGATATGATTAAATAGCAGTTTGCTGGGGAAAGATCTGTGGCTTCCATGTGAGCAGCAGTGTGAAGCAATAGCTCCAAAAGTGTGATCTGAAGTTGCACTATGTGAGGCCCAGCTTCCAAGAAGAAGGATAAAATAGTGTCACTGTACTCTGCTCTAGACAGACCACATCTAGGGGATGGCATGTCTAGTTTCTGCTGCCAAAGTCCAAGGACATTGACGGGAGGGAAGAATGGTGAAAGGCATTGCGTCTGTGTCAAAAGAGGATTCTTTGAAGGAAATGGGAATATTTAGCCTAGAAAAGAGAAGACTCAGGGCAAAAATGAAAGCCATCTTCATGTATCTGAAAGGCAGTAATGTGGAACAAGGCACAGGATTAAATATTAAATAGGTGCAGTAGCAGCAGAGTTCTTCTGGAATGGGGGTGGTAGTGGTGTCTATGGAAGCAACAGGAGCTGATGGCAAGGGAAGGTATCTGTATCGGAAAGAACGTCCCCTGGAAAGAAAGGACTGACCAAATCTGGCCAGTTTACTAGCAAAATTTTACCTGCAGAGTGCTCCAACCATATAAGGGAGAGGTGAAATGTAAAAAACGGCTAGTTATAGTCCTGAAAACCATATCATATTCCAAAAAGGTTTGAATATTATTCTTCCAGTGAATTGTATGAGCTCTTTTCCTACTATTTTTTGGGGGGAAGCCCTAAACTTGAACCAAGAAGTAACTGTCCCCCAAAACTAACTTCATGGACATTTAATAAGCAAGTGTGATCAAGGGGAGCCTAATCCCTATAATTAGAGGTAGACTTGCCCAGCAATGGACCTAGTCCAGGACTGAATCTGAGACAGGTTCAGTAACTGAGCCTCTGCAAGTTCCATCTGAATGGTGCCTAAGCTGGAGAAAGATAGTTGAAGATGCTTTACATTCTACTTGTGAATTCCTACATAAAAGTGGAACTTAGCTCTCTTTTTTAAAAAATTGCTTTGTAGTAACAAAGAAATGAAAAGAAAATAGATAGATGTTCATTGATTGAGGATTAGCTAAGCAAATTGTGAATTTGAATGTACTGAAATATTACTACATTGTAAGAAATGAATGTGAAGGAAGCAGAGAAGCATGGGAAGATATATGAACTGACAACAGAACCAGGAAAACCATATATACAATGACTACAATAACATAAATGAAAAGAATACTAACAAAATAAATAAGAGATGCTATGAAATTATAATGACCAAACCTGGTCCCACCGAAAAGATGTAGTGGAGATGAAGAATTACAGGTGTGGAATACTGCACAATATCAGATTTGGTTAATGTGTTGGCTGGTTTTGCTGAACTTCATGTATTTATTTAAATTCTTTGTTACAAGTGATGACTCTCTGGGACAGGGAAGCAAAGGGAGATAGAGAAAGGATTTATTGGGAAACAAAAGTGACATAAAACCAAAAGATAACAATAATTTTTTGAAGTATACATCAGAAGTCAATCCAGACAAAACAAATCTGAATTGGAAATCTCTTGTAATATGAACATTATATGAAGAACATGCAAATATATGAATATATATACACATGTATACAGAGATTAGATAGACAGATAACACAGTGGATAAAGCACTAGACAGTGACTCAGGAAGTCAAATTCAGATTTAGACACTAGATATGTGACCCTGAGTGAAGAAGCACTTAACCTCTCTTCAGTTTCCTCATCTGTAAAATGAAAATAATAATAGCACTTACATTACAAAGTTCTTGTAAAGAAAAAATAAGATATCTGTAAAATGTTTTGTAAACCTTGTAAAGCACTCTATAAATGCTATTATTGTTAGGTATAATATGAACTACACATATCTACATTAATGTACATACATGCACATGGGTATGTGTAATATTTATACAAATACACATATATGACTATATAGATATGACTAGACCTTTGATATAGGGGAACCCTAATGAGGAAACTTTACCAGTGGAGATAGAATCCTGCTCTGTTAACTTACAGTCTCAGTGAGTTTCCTGGGGCACTGAATGCAGGTTAAGTGATTTACCCAGTGTGCTTCAGACTCAGGTCTTCTGAGTTTTGCAAATAAAAGACCCTCATGGTTCAACAAATTCTATCCATAGGATAAAATTACATAGTCTTTTTACTCCGCACACTCAACACATTTTGAATGAATTGAATCGGGTCACTCTGTCCTTGATGGTACTAATTTCCCTGATTAATTCTCAGTAGGATCTGATCTGGGAACCTTTTTATTTCCGCAGTAGTGGTGGTGAGTCTGCAGCAAATCATTCAAATCCTTCTACCAAGAACCAACGAGTATTTATGAAGCAATTGGGTGAGGTATGCAATAGCATGTGGGACTGACTGTCTCATTAGAGTCACTATCTTTCTTGTGAATGTGGTTTTATTTCCTAAAGGAGCATCACCACTTTACCCACATGGCACTCTATATCCTGGGACTAAGTATAAGCAATCAATCAGTTTATAGGTACTAGGTATGCTAGGTCCTAGGGATATAAATACAAAGAATCAACCAGTCCCTACTCCCAAAGAATTTACATTCCAGTGGGCAAAGAAAAAGTGCATGGTGGGGAAGGGGAGGGGTCGAGGAGATGGTGGTTCTAACATAAGAAAGGTATATGATGCTTTAATCAATAATTGATGGAACTGAACATCTTAGTATGTCTTATAGCATTTGAGAGTGATATCAGGCTTCATTTGAATCAGCTACTCCACATGCTTTGGGTTAGGAGTGATGGAGTGAGGTGGGGAGGGGGAGAAGTGCTCACTTAAAAATTCAACATTGGGTCAGACTCTGTAATTATATGATATTCCAAAATGCTGACTTAATATACGAATGTATATCAGCAGTGGGAGATCATTCATTACTTCTCTATATAAAGGTGTTTCAGCCCAGGCTATTCTGATATCAACACCATCTAATTTTCTCATCCAAAATAAGAAAATTTGTTTAAGATTCAATGGTAAATTTGTTTTATGCTAAATACAGCTATGTGAGAAACAGATCACTTGGGTTGTACAAATGAGTGGCTCCCACACTTATTGGGGAAGTGCACGGGAAGGGTTTTCTTACATCTTACATCTTAGGGTTTTCACAAACAGATTGAAAGCATTTTCATCCCTGTATCTTCTAGAAACACGTCAGTATGCTGATTCAGCTCGATTTGTCCTTGGGACCCCTGGAAGGGCATGCTTGTAGGAATCTGATGAGACCCTGGAAGACCCTCCACCTCTTCCTTTGGAAGTGCAGCTCAGGGGCAATCTTCCTGCCTGAAACTTTCCCACATCTCCTGCATGTCTGTGCAGCTTTATGTTTGTTAAACTGGGCAGAATAATAACTAATATATTTTAAAACATCAACTCAGTCATGAAAGCAAGTTCACGCCCAGGACTTATAAAAAAAAATCAATGTAACCAAATGTAGTGCATTTTGCCTCCCTTCCTTTCTATTTCCCTTAGTTTTATTGGGAAACTGAGTCTGAGGAGGAATTCTGCTTGTAATGATCAGGGATTTCTTGTACTGTTTCAGTCTATTGGTCTGGGGAAAACAGGTTGGATAGGAAAGGGACACCTAGGTGGCACCATAGTGCACAGAACACTGAGTCTAGAGTCAGGAATATTCCTCTTTCTAAGTCCAAATTCAGCCTTGGACACTTAGTAACTAAGTGTGACTCTGGGCAAGTCACTTAACCCTGTTTGCCTCAATTTCCTCATTTATAAAATGAGCTAGAGAAGCAAATGGCAAACCACTCCAGCATTTCTTCCAAGAAAACTCAAAGGGGCAACTAGGTGGTACATTGAAGAGTCAAGAGGACCTGAGTTCAAATTTTACCTCAGACACTTGACACACCAGCTGTGTGACCTTGGGCAA
>JAQQSW010020502.1:0-10840 GCA_028646575.1 Pseudocheirus occidentalis | reverse complement strand
AAAAAAAAATGCAGGGGTTTTTTAGTTGAAATTTAAAAAAAAAGAAGAGGCATAGATGTGCAATGTCAAGGGCCTTAGATCTGGAGTGATAGGACCCAGGTTCAAATTCCAGCTTTGCAATACGCTCCTTATGTAACAGTAACCATGATAACACCAATCATTTATAGCTTTAACACTTTAAGGCTCACAAAGTGCCTTACAAATATTAACTCATTTCATCCTCACAACAATCCTTGAGAGGCAGATATTATTTATCCCCATTTTCAGATGAGTAAACTGAGACAGATGAAATTAAGGGCTTTGCAGGGAAATGTCTAAGGCAGGATATGAACTCAGGTCTTTCTGACTACCAGTCCAGAACACTGCACCATCTAGCTGCCTGTATGACCTTAGACCCTCTGAGTCTCAGCTTCTGTATCTGTAAAATGACGGTTTCAAACTAGATGGTCTCTAATATCCCTTCCAGCTGTGGTCCAATGGTCTTATTTCTCAAACAACCCAAATTCCCCTCTATGTTCCAAGTCAGAGGAATCTGAGTTTGAATCCTGGCTCTGCTGGGCCACTTACTACCAGCTGTGCGATCATTTAACCACTCTTGGGCCTCAGTTCCATCAATAGGAAGGCATGAAGATGGGTATCTGACTGCTGAAGTACCTTTAAGATCAAAATCAATGATTCTGTATTTAGCTAGTTGTATTTTATTACTTTATTTCCCATTCTTAATCAGGAAAGTTGATTATAGAAATTCCTGGAATATTTCTAAAAAATTTTTTAAGAGAATAACAAGGGTACAAAAGGGAAAGAAAAACTGACTCCTTTTATCCAAATAACTTAAAAACTTAGATCATTTTCTAAGGAGAATACAATGGTGACCTTTAAAACGAACTAAGGTTTCCCCTCCCCATTACTTGAACACAGAATGGAACACAACTGGAGAGAAATTAGCCTCTCTTTTTTCAAAATATGGGTCACTACCCTAGGGACAAACTGAGATTTTTTTTTTTTTAAGACGCAGCAATTTCCAAAAGTTCATCACAACCCATTGTTCCATCTACTCAGCTTTCCAAGTCCTTTCCAAAAGAGTCAGGCCAGAAACTATTCATCTTAAATAGTTTTTCTCATCAGATAATCATCCCTGATCATTAAGAAAACTAAGGACTGAGCCCTATACAGTACTTAGAACAGCAAAATTGTTCTTTCATCTTCATGTTTCTTGGTACTGTCCTATGAAAAACCTTATGAAAAAACTATTGGGGAAGCATTAGTGAACTCTGAAGGGACTGAAATCCCGTGTCTCCCGGATTTAGTTAGCCCGAAACCTCAGCATCTTACATCATACCACACACATCAATCTTACCCAAATGTGGAAGAAACAGTTCCACCGTAGAGGCAACACATTACAAACAAGCTCTTTACAGTGTCTGCATTTTAGTATTAAAATTACCATTTAAAAGAAAGCTATTACAATTCTTTAATATATAAACATTACTAATATTTTTGCAATGCACAAGTGATTTCTATGTGCTACAGGGCAAGGACTCTTAATAGATATTTAGATATATCCTATTATTAAAAATAATAATAATGCAAATGTGAGTCAAAGCCCTGTAGACACTTTTTTCAGGTTTGCTGTGGAGAAGGACCCCTGGTGTCCATCTGGATTTTAGCCAGTCTAGAGAGTGACTACTGACTGTTTTGAAGCATGAGTCCACGATGAGACACCATTTTTGCTTAACTTCTCACATTTTTTGCCCAGTACAAGCCGCTAAAATTTGATAAGATTCAGATTAGGAAGAAAAATCTTGTTTGTTTTAGATTTTAGACTACTTAAAGATTTTTTTGGACTTATGACAGATAGAAATGTGTCTCAGGCACAATAGTTTCACTGTATGACCGTGTGTCTCTACAATACACAGACAGCATCTATATTTATTAAAAAAAAAAAAAGTACTGTCTATACAAGGAGCTGAAGAAGCTTTGATAAAAGCAACAGAAAAATGCTATGTTGGGAGAAGACAGGATCACTGCCTTGCTGTACACTATCATTGCCTTGCAAATGAAAAATCTACACCCTTCCTTATGATCAGGGTTTCACCCATTTATTTGGTTAATCATTCAAATGGCTAAACAGGCCTCTAATTTGAAAATAAAAACCAATTTATGCAATCACAAACAAGTTCTAAAATTGCGGTTTATAAAAATTGAAATCTTGTTCTAAGCCAAAACACACACACAGTTACCTTTTCCTAATCAGAGCATTCATTTCTCCTCATTATGATCTCACAAGCACATTAAAATCTTATTAACATTAATTACTTCTGAGCGCCTATGCATGAGCAGTGACAGTCGTGAGCGCGTGCGTGCGTCTGGATCATATCTACATTTATATACCTTGCTCACTTTGCTTATAAAACATGTGAAAATATTTCTGCTAACACCAATTAGCTAATTTCACACACACACATGCAAATAGTAAACTGCTGTCTCACTGCAAAGTCTATTAGAGACCACCAGACAGATGGACAGAAAAACGGACAAGAAAGGCAGCGATATACCTCTAAAATACAAAAACCAACACTCCTTCTGCCATAAGGAGAACGAGTTTTTTTCTTGGGGTGAAAATAAGTTGAGCGAACAAAACAACAAATTATTTTTAAAAAAATGAAAAATGAGGGAGCCAAGTATTCTATTTTCTACACAGATGGGTTCAATGTTAAGGAGAAAGAGACAAAGAAAACTGGCAAACAGACAAGCAGCGGGCACACAGAGAGACAGAGACAGATACAGAGAGAGAGAGAGAGATGAAAGTATATTCATAGATATAGATAGATAGATAGATAGATAGATAGATAGATAGATAGATAGATAGATATAGATAGATATATATTCACATAAACAGATACAGGTAAAAACTTGAGCTCAACAATAAAAACTTTACCCTGACTGTAAGGTAAAAATAATGGTGCACTCCCAAATCTAAAAGATTTAACTTCAGCAGGAAACAAAATCCTTTCTTCATGCACACTATTTAAGTATTCTATTTTTTCAAGCACCACCCATGCTATTCAGCTCTAAAACAAAAATGGTGCAAATGTAATGATCTTTATCTCTCCTGTTCATGTTCTTTCTTTCTCTGTATCCTCCAGTACCCATAAGCTGTCCTTTGAGAAGCCATATTCATGGAAAATAATCATCTCTTTTTCTATCACTGTGACTATGTTCTTTCCACAGCCTACAATTTATCCTAAATCCACAATCCAGTCTATCTATGTTCTCCACATGGTGTCCTAAACCTTTTTACCTCTAATCTTCTCACCTCCACTGACTATTATGCTAAAACCTTTTCTAAGGGAAATGTTCTAAAATTCCTATAAAAAACACAGTCAGAAACCAAAGGCTTCGTTTTCATTTCTGTTAATGACTTTGATTGAACCTAGACAAAATACCTGGTCTTTTTAGGCCAAAGTCCCCATATTTGTAGAAAAGAAGATCATCAAACTCCATCTCAAGGTTATGAAAATTAATTATATTTGTTAAATACTTCTAAGGGTGATACTTTATGTGTGTATATGAATCTATATGTGTGTATACACGTAAATATGTATGTGTACATACATTATCTATATGTGTGTGATGAGAAATGGATATAAATCACTGGAGGCTACATAGTCAAACTTCTTACCACTCAATACACAACTGATGCTTGTGGTGGATAGGTTAATGTGGTGGTGATACTTTATTAATAACGCCAACAAAGTCCTACAGTACATATACCAATACAGCTGCACAAATGTGGGGATCTATAACATATTCTTTAGTATTCTCTTATACTCAAAACTTCAGGTCAAACTGAAGACAATGAGGAGGCAAAGGTTGTCAGACCATCATGAGTGTGAAATAGCAACATTTAGACTGTGAACAGTCGAGAGTCAGCATAGAGTTGTAGTGATAAGGCATGCTATCGTTTTAGTGTCATTTCAACATAAGCAGTATTGAAAAGTCCCTTATCAATGCATAAAAATAGATGCTATTTTGGTAATTATGATGCTGGAAATATAATAATCCTCATAAAAATGCTTCAAATATTTTAAATTTTTTGAGCTAAAAAAAGAATACATTTGGTAGAGTTCAAGATTAACAACTATGCAAATAATCAAACAAAATTACTGCATTACAGTGTCTAACATAGGTTTTGTAAAAATAGCTATTAGTAGAATAATATCACTTCAGCTGTAATACAAATATTTTAGAATATATAGAAGTAACATAGGTGAATCTGGTGATTTATCAAATAAGTATACATAGATATGTGCCACTTAAAAATCAGGTAGATAAGTGGAAGGGGATAATTATTCACACCATAAATAATCCCTTTAATTAATGAGAATTTAAATGTTTGTTCACATAGCATATATCATTGGACAGAGAGTTCAGGGACATATAAATCTAAAGCAAAAGGATTAAGAACCACTGTCAATTGAAGATAAAAAAGAAAAGAAGACAGAATCTTTGAAGTTATAAATCAAGGTAAAAAATGTGATTTGATTCACAAAAGCTAGATTGTCACTTAGCATTTCACTAAACATATATATATGCATATATGATATCAAGAAATGTGTACTTTGTGCAATGAGTATTTATTGTTCAGATTTCATTTTAGTCTATTTGTTCCCTAGTTACTTTTCTAACACCATTAAGATGAAAAAAAAAAACCATATCATAAAGAGTAGGTAGTTCAGTGATGATAAAATTTGAAAGAGAAGACAAAAAGTTAATCCAGATACACATTAAAAGAGAACCATAATGTGGATGACCATTATCGGTCTTCCAGGCTTCAGGTGCATTCAATGAACTAAGCATTTGTCATCAAACACTTGAAAAAATTGAGCAAGTAGGATGCCCTGGCTGAGAAACCAATTTTTACTAACTCTGCAATATATCCTGTTATTAGAATTATATTTCATAGACTTTATTTCTAAGAAATTAAAAAACCTTAAATCAGTTGTTTGTAAAGTCTACAACGCCATACAAAGCCAATCCAAATTTGACCAATTTTTCATCTCACCGTCTAACCAAAATAACCTAAATTTGAGGAAAAGATTTTAACATAGAGGTACAGTTGGCATATGAACCAAATCTAAGAATCATGGTCTTTTTAGCTTGTTGAAGGCTAATAAACTGAGGTTTACTAACTCCATCCTGGCTTTTATGAGCTTCTTAAGGATTATTGAAATTGGAGACTACATATGAAAAAGCTGGTTCATCAATTCCAAGAAAGATATTCATCCAGATTGCCCTCCAATCCGTGAAATGTGAGATGCCTAAGGAGTGTTCTTTGTGAAAGCGTCTAGCAAATATATCCAAAGATGGCGAGTCCCATATGTCTCTGATAAATGAAACTCGTTATTGTGAATCCCAGGCTCTTCTTTAAAACAAAACACTATTGGGAGAATTTGGTGCTCACAAAATGAAGTATTAATTGCATGGACTAATAACACTCTGAAACCTTTCCTTAGCAGACATTTTAAGTTGTGCCAAATTGGTTTTGGGATGTGAAAATATATTCTGAAGCCAGATTCTCCCACATGCACACACTATGCCCTGAAAGTGAATTGGACACTTTCGGTAACTGCATTAATTCTTTCAAGCCACCAGGGGACCAAAATGTTACCGTAACTCAGTTTTAAGAGCAACAGTCTGAACCATTGTTAAATTTATGAAAATGATATAATAACAGTATCTACTTCTAGACAGGGATCATCACTGCACCTTCAGAGAGTCCCTCACTCTGTAACAATGAATATTCAAGTGTATCTAGAAAAATCTTCTTTTAATCACTAAGTGCAATTGAAAAAACATTAAAAGTTATATGCATTTAGGACAAAAAAAATTTCATCTTGAGCTTCCATATTTGCCTCAGGCATTGTGATGAAAAAATTTCTACTTCTTCTTTGTTAACTACTTTCACCTTATCACACCAGGCAAATGTATGCCTTTTGTTCTCCATAGAAGAAACACAAACATTCTCCAGTTTTCCTATTTCTGGCTCAAAATGAGTCCTACCAATTTGTAGGTCGTCAACAACGTAGTTTTCTATCTTGGCACACTCAATTGTCCAAAAACACAAACCCCTAAACTCCTAAAAAAACAAAACAGGGGCGGCTGGGTGGTACAGTGAATAGAGCACCAGCCCTGGAGTCCTGACTGGATCGAGTTCAAAACGCCTCAGACACCTAATACTTACTTAGCCCTGCGACCTTGGGCAAGTCACTTAAACCTAATTGCCCTGCCTTCCCCCCCTCCAAAAAGCAAAAACAAAACAAAACCTGATAAAACCAATATCATTAGGACCCTTGACTTTACTTCCCTATAGGAAAAACAAAACACACACACACACACACACACACACACACACACACACACACTACTGGAAATAGTTTATTATCTGGTATGATGCACTTTTACCTACAGAATACCAGAAGCACAACACTTCCCACTTCCGTCTTCCTTTCAGTAGTTGAATGCAATCACTCCCACTCATTACGTAAAGACCACCCCTTCCACTTGTGAATTCCATTGACAGTTTTATGTTAGGTTCCACAGTTATCCCTATTTAAACTCTTTCTTATTTTCTATCAAAGACTCAGGAAAGATAAAGATAGAGTTAAAATTACTCCTTAGAAGAGGAAATCATTAAATTCCTGTAAATACTTTAAAAAATAAATGGTTTAAGTCTCAAGTAATATATTTCTCAGTAAGAAAACAATACTGCTAGCTGCTAAATTGGTTAGAATTTAAGGGGAAAAAAATTCTTAAAAGTCTATATTCCACTTCTCACAAAACCTTGAGCATCACACTGTAGATTGCTTTGATACAATTAGGTACAATATCAAAGAAGAAACTCTTTCAAGGAATCCATGAGGAATGTTAATCATAAGCCAGTGTAAACAGATACCAATGAATTTATTACTAGAGTAACAAAGCTTAGCAGCAGAACTGCAAAGGAAGCACAGCTGCTAGTTGGGAATAGGTAAGAATTATTTGGTGAATCAAAATGGTGAAGCCCACCCCCACCCAATGCCAATTAATTCAAACTGCCACTCCCAGAATAAAACAAAGGCTGCAGATGCAGTAGAATGAAGAGCATCTACCTGGCTCCCACTGGGGCTTTTGAGCTATGAATGACCCTTAAATGATTGCTAATAGAAAGGATCTTTAGAGGACCCTTTAGTGCATTAGCCTCTGTTGTTACCAAGTCTAGTAATGACAGCATCAATTTTTAAGCTGTGCTCCATATTCATTTTGTTAGTTTCTATTAACTAGATAAAGCTCAGATTCTATTTTAATCTTTTTAGTCTCTACTGTCTTAAAAATGGCATTAGAGGAGAAATAATGATATTCAGCAAATAACTAAAAATGCAAAAAAATAGTTTTGCTCAACTTTTTTTTTTACTCATTAAAGGAAATATTCCCTGAGTCACCAGACTTCCTATGACTCATTTGGATTGAGGAATAGGAAGTCTGTTTAAAAAAAAAAGTTTCTGATGTACTGATATCTCGTGAAGTGGAGGGAAAAAAAGACTGATGAAGTTGCCTAGTATAAATAACATGAAGGTTTTTACTAGAGTTTTGAGTTTTTAGCTCAGAATAAAGTCTGTTTGCCCACAAGTTATAAAGGGTGATAAAATGGCCAAAGAGCAATCAGCCTAATAGGTTATTGAAAAGAGCTCTAATAAAAACCTCTCTGTAAGGCCAGGCCTAATGGTACCAGGGCACCTTCCCCCATCAAAGTCTAAAACCATAACAAATGGGAAAACAATCAATCCAAATGACCATTTCAAAATCATCCATCTAACTCATCTTGGGCTTTGTACAGAAAAAGACCAAAATTCTAAAGGTCCGAGACATTCTTTCAAGCTTTTCATTTTCCCAGCCCTGCCATCTTTTCCTGTTGCTAATTTGCTTGAATTACCAACAGTGTCTTTCTTTCCAAAAAATGACAGAAAAGATTGAACAGGAAATGTACAATCAGGAAAGGCAGCCCTATAGCAAGGAATAACAAGCAGGCTGCCTCAATGATGTTGGAGAGACCTAAAGGAAGATCTTTGGGGCATTAGGGCATTGTCTCTTTGGACACTGGATGAGAAGGCACTGACAAGAACTTCACAGGGTAAGGGTCATAATCTACACAGCTGGAGTACCCATGTTGATGAAATAATAATTATAACAATAATGAAATTTCTATAGTGCTTTAAGGTTTGCAAAGCGCTTTACAAACATGAAATCATTTTATCCTAACACTCAATCCAAGGAAGTGCTATGATAATCACCCCTATCTTACTGAAGGAGGCAGAAGTTCAGTGATTTGCCCACGTCACAGAGTTAGTACATCTCAGGCTAGATCTGAATTTAAGTCTTCTTTCTGATTCCAGGTCCTGGGCTCAGTATACACTGGACCACCTAGCTGTCTCTGTATAGGAGATCTACTGAAACATTAAGTTAACTTGAGAACATCTCGTCCCAGCTCCATGTTAACTGTTTACATGACCCAAAGGAAGGAAGGAATCAGGCAATCAATATGATTACTTGCACATCATTTTCATGAGAAAGTTAGCTTCAACTCTGTCCAATAGCAGAAAAGGCGCTGACAGCTACTTTATACCAGCAACAACATCTAACTCCTAGAGTTCAAAGTAAAAATTTCTGACATTTAAAGAAAGAAGCAAAGAAAGGAGAGAGAAATTACATTGGAATATTGGAAAATTTTCTTATTCATCATGGTTACAAATTTATAAAATACCAAAACCTATGTGGTGACACTTTTTCTAAGTGAAGAGTCATAAATTGTAGGTTTTCATCTCATCTATGTAATCTAGGTCAAATTATTTAATCTCTATTGGCTTCTTTTGTTGTTGTTCAGTTACATTCCACTCTTCATGACCCTATTTGGGGTTTCTGGGGGCAAAGAGTAGTTGTCATTTCCTTCTCCAGCTCATTTTACAGATGGGGAAACCGAGACAAAATAGGGTAAGTGACTTGCCCAAGGTCACACAGCTAGTAAGTATCTGTAGCGCCAATGCAATATTTACAGCACCCACAATCATGATAGAGACCTTGACGATAACTATCGCGTGGTGTTCGATCACAAAATATGTCACTCTCCAGATAGAGGATGAAGTTGAAGGATTTATTTAGACACCAGAAAACCAAATCCCAAAACCCGTGAGCCAAAGTACCAAAGATATTTAATGCTGATATTTAAGCCAAAATAATGCTGAGAGCTACAGCATCCTTTAGCCTTCCCAAAAACCAAAACGTAATCAATATTTACTCACAAAATTCTCTCTGCCTAAGCTCTTCCTCTGTCCCCAACTGTTTGCAACTGTCTCCAACTGTCAGACTTGCTCTGTCACACTCTCTCTGACCCAGCTTCCTTTGTCCTCTAGGGAGCAGAGTTTACTTTTTTTTTTCCCTTGTTGGAGGGCAGTTGGGGTTAAGTGACTTGCCCAAAGTCACATGGCTAGTAAGTGTGTCAAGTGTCTGAGGCTGGATTTGAACTCAGGTCCTCCTGACTCCAGGGCTAGTGCTCTATTCACTGCCCTCCTCCCCCCTACCCTCAGAGTTTACTTTCAAAGCAGGGAAGCTTCCTGCAGGCTCTAGGGTGCAAAGTTTATCTTCACAGCAAGGAAGCTCTTCAAACTCCCCTCTAGGGTCTATTAAGGGGCAGGAAAGATCTTCAAATTCCCATTCCCATTACAGTATCTGAAGGCAAATTTGAACCCAGTTCTTCCTGACTCCAGGAAGCACCCTATCCACTGTACTACCTAGCTGTCCTTTGATTTCTGCTCGCCTATTTATAAAAATAGGTATAAAAAATTCTGGTTGACAAAATGTCTTGTGTAATACAACTTCCAGTCCATGCCTCACAATATTGTTGCTGCTGCTTCCTCTTTCCTGCTTTCTCTAAGCTCTTTCAGGTTTATTTCACTTAGCATCAAACCCCTACTTGCTCTCCTCCTCTTTCCTCCTTAGTTATTACAGAGACTGAAGTGGAAGGCAGAGGTAAAGACTGGCTCAAAGGACTGAGGTAACCAACAAATTACAGCACATATTTGGCCCAAACAGGTTTGGGGGTAAGGTGCTATATCTAGTAGTTTTACTGGGGAGGGGGGAGCGGCGGGGTGACTGAGGAAAATGGAGAACTATCACAATGCAGAAACGTCCTATAAGCTAATCAGAAACCAAAGTCAATACAGGATGCTCAAAAACACCTCTTGCAAATGTTCCCCGTGGGATTCAGAAAATTACTGAATTTATCTGAATCATGGATTAAAAGTTAAATAGCTCCACATATCCACATATTTGGATCAGACAGTGAGAAAAGAGGGATGACAGAGCGGGCAGTCTGCTAGAGAAGACAGGATGGAAGGGGATCACTTGTGCATGAAGAGAAAGGCACCAACATATTAACTAATAACACTGCTTCCAGACTGTAAAGAAGAGTCTAATTCTTATATATGACTACTTCTCACATTTTTAACCATCCTCTCTGCACTTATGCACTTATTCTTTTGAGAGGCTTTAAGGAGAATGCCTACAGAATAAAGGTTCCCCTTCCTGGAAGAAAGTTAAAACAGGGTACAACTTCCCAGTGGACTTTAAAGTCTGCTCCAGCAGACAACAATATGTCCCCTTGGACCTATATGTACAAAAATATTTATTGCAGCTCTCTTTGTGGTGGCAAAAAACTGGAAATTAAGGAGATGCCCATCAATTGGGGAATGGCTGAACAAGTTGTGATATATGAATGTAATGGAATACTATTGTGCTATAAGAAATG
>JAQQSW010020501.1:0-10840 GCA_028646575.1 Pseudocheirus occidentalis | reverse complement strand
AATTCACTCATCACCTCTTGAAAAAGATCCCCAAAAGAAAACTCCTAGAAATGTTATTGCCGGGTTCCAGAATACCCAGTTAAAGGAGAAAATATTACAGGCTGCCAAGAGAAAACAATTGAATACTGTGGAAAAACAATTAGGATAACCCAGAATCTGGCAGCTTCTACACTGAGGGATCGAAGGGTCTGGAATGTGATATTTCAGAGATCAAGGGAGCTGGGATTAAAACCAAGAATCAACTACCCAGCACAACTGAGTATAATGTTCCAGGGGAAAATATGGTCATTCAATGAGGTGGAGGACTTTCAAGCATTCTTGCTGAAAAAACCAGAACTGAACAGAAAATTTGGCATCAAATACAAGAAGCATGAGAAGGTAAACATGGGAAAAAAATCACAAGGAGCTTGTCAAATTTGAATTATCTATATGCCAATATGGAAAAACAATAATAGCAACTTATGAAGCTTTTCTTAGTATGAGGATAGGAGAAGGGAATACAAATGTGTGTGTATGTGTGTGTGTGTGTGTATACTTATATATGTGTGTGTATATATATACTTACACATAGGTCCATAAAGGAGGCTATCTATGCATATGAATACATATCTGAGCATGTGTGTATATGTGTATATAGAGGGTATAGGATTAACTGAATACAAAGGGATGATACTTTAAAAGGTGAATTTCTGAGGTGAGAGAGGACTAGAATGAGAGGAGACAGGGAGAGACAAAATGGGGTTAATCATCCCATAGAGAAGAGGCAAGGGATAACTGTTGCAATTTATTCTCACTTACTCTAATTGAATGTGGCCTAGGGAAGGAATGATATAAACTCTAAACTGGGCATCATGCCATACAGGAGTGTAGGGGGCATGAGGATGAGAGGTGGGATGACAGGGGGAGGGCAGGGTCTGGGGGAGGGATGCTGGAAGCACACACTTCAGTAAAGGGACAGGAACAGGGTAGAGAATAGAATAAGGTGGGGAGGGATAGGAAGGAGGGACATATGATCAGACTGTCACAATATGTCCACTTGTGAAGATGTCCTGTGTAATTACACATGCACAGACTGTATTGAATTGCTTGTCCTTCCAGTGGGGGGTGGGTGACAAGGCAGGAACTGAAAGAATTTAGAATTTAAAGCTCTGTAATACATTCAACTAGAAATTAAGATATACAGAGGCTGGGGCAGGGAGACCCTCCCTGCCCTACCAGAAAGTTAGAGAGGTGTTGAAGGAGGGTACAAAAGACAGCAGATTGAGGGAGGGGCTTTACAATGGGATCACTGTTTTGGGGTTGGGTAGGGGAAAGATTGAGAGAAAATTTATAACTCAAAAATCTCATGGAAATGAATGATGTCAAAAAGAAAATAAATAAAATATTTATATTTTAAAAAAAGTGAAATAAGAATCCACCTCCCCAGATGGCTTAAAGGTACACTGAAAGTGTGAATGTGTATGGCCATAGCATTGATCTGTCCTGATTCTCATTCTTCTCCCCTCTCAAGCAAGGAACAAAGCCAGCCCTTTTGGAGAACCTATCTTACACTTACACTCTGCTGAGGATCTCCATCTGAATTCCACCCACTCACACATACTCAATCACAAAACATTTTTCCTCAGCCCTTACTTACCATCCATTATTTACATACTCCATATTTTACTCTCAATGCACCCACTGAAATCCCCTAGGAACAAGATGACCTATCTCTATGCCTAAAACAAGACCATTGACATTGAAGTAATGTTTTGACCTTTCTTAAATAGTTGTAGAATTCATGGAATGACCAGCACATGTGACCAGCTTCATATCTGTGGTGACTTCTCTGCACAGCTAGCTACCCCTCATCTTGGACATCCCTTTAAAAAGCTGCTGTTTTGCATGTAATAGGAAACATAGTTCTGGGATAAAAGATATTGGATGTTAGGTCAAAAGGGTCAGGTCAGATCCTGGCTCTGCCACTTACTACCTTTGTGACTTTGAGCATATCTCTCATAACCTCTCTAGGCTTTGCTTCTCTAATCTATAGAATGAGAGTTAAGCTAGATGATGTCTAAAGCCACTTCTAATGTCCAGTCTCTCATAATCCTATTTAACTCCTCTAAATAGCATAACAAAACATAGTCAATGTCTTTACTTTTTTTCACTGACCATGTTTCTAAGTTTACAATTAGTTTTAAAAGCGTTTTTGCTGCTATAACAATACCTTATTAACTTCTCAACATTATCCTTCTTTGCCAAGTTAAAAAAAAAACGATTCTACCTTTATTTTAAGCAGTTGGTGATCTGTTTACATAGTGAGTTGACTCTAAAATAACTCCCATGTCAGTAATCAGTTGTTTCCTGGATATTAAGATATGATCAGTTCCAATGTCTATGATGACGTTCAGTGTTCATGATCCCCGGCACTTTTTTCCTCTCCTGAAGTATTCGTGTTGTACAGCATGAGACTTCTGAGAAGTCTACAGGTCTAGCCCTCTGAGGACAAGTGTCATATCACCATTCATATTTGCATCTGCAGAGCATGGAAGGGGGAGGAATGGTTTCCTCTTAGTAGAAACTGATAAATATTCATGGAAATGAAGTAAAAGTCTGAACCAATGCAGAGTGAACTGAGCAGAACCATGAAAACACTTTATACAAGAGCGATATTGTAAAAACACAAATAAATCCAGAATTGTTACCCTAATGTATAAAATGGGAAACACCGTCAACCTGACCTGCGTCTGCTTGTACCCCTCCCCTTCAAATGAGAAAAGTATTTTTTGACTTTCAAGTGCTTTATAAATGTGAATTATTAAGGAATTTAAATGAAAAACTCAATAGTCAATAAAGAATAATTAAGTTCTTACTAGGCGCCAGACACTGTCCTAAGGACTTGGGATATAAGTAAAGGGAGGTGGGGGTGGAAGAGAAAGACAGTCCCTGCTCTCAAGAAGCTTACACCCAAAAGGGTGTGTGTGTGGGGGGGGGGAGAATTAGTACCCAGTTTGGGAGCATAGCAGAGAAGGCAATCAGAGAAGTGCCAGAGCTGTGCAGGCAGGTAAGAAATGAGAACATGTTTGAGCTGGGCCCTCTCCTTAAATGGAGGATTAGAGTCTGAACATACAGGAGTATATAATTTTCAGAAGTTCAATGTGGTCTATATTTTGAGCTGCAACTTATTCTAATTGGAGGGAAGAAAGTTTTTTTTCTCAATATTCTGGATGTGAATGCAAATAGTTTTTATTTGTTTTGAAGACTAAAGGCTCAGAGAAATAGCATTTTGAAATTCATAGTAAAAATAACATTAGATATATGTATAGCACTTGGTTTTTGTTTAGTCATGTCTGACTCTTTATGACCCCATTTGAGTTTCTCCTGACAAAGACATGGAGTGGTTTGTCATTTCCTTCTCTAGCTCATTTTACAGATGAGGAAAATAAGGTAAACAAGGTTAAGCGACTTGTCAAGTTAATAAGTTAATAAGCCAGATTTGAAGTCAGGTCCTCTTGACTCCAAGGCTGACACTCTAGCCACTGTACCACCTTGATGTCCCATATAGCACTTTAAGATTTGCGAAGCAGCTGAATCATTTTAATCTGACCATCTTAAATTTTTTTTCTATATTATTCAGGCAGTTATTCCATCAACTTGAACATATCTGAGAGACACTGAAGTCTTCCTTCATGTCTTATTATGTCATCAGTTCTTGAAGTCTATGTCAGCAGAGCTTCAGCTTTGATGTGTCCTACAGAACTGAAATATCTTTGCCTGGACAGAGGAATATATATATGATAATAATGTCCTGGGTCTGTAGAAGGGGCCCAATCCATATGTCTGCCATCTGTGCACAAACTGCGCTAAATCTGGCTTGTTGTCAGGTTGGCCATAGGACAATGAACCCTTTAGTGGTATCAAATCTTGAAAAGCATCCCATGAGTTATAGGTCGGCTGTGAATTCTATTCATGGGGGGAAAAAGTCATATTGATGAAATCATGGCTCCTTGAAATATTAATGTAAAAGGGTCCTGTAACCCACATGACAAAAAAATGGAGATAGGAGGTAGTCTTCAGAGGCATATCAAAAGTTGTTGCTGCCAAGATATTTAGAAAGTTATAAAATAGATAAATGTTGCTTTTGATAAAGCAACCTTCTGACTCCATCTCTCTATCTTTTCCTCCTTATGTAGCCTTAGGTAGATTCTTTACCCTCTGTCCCTCAGGATCCCAGTGTCTTTATGCTGTGCTGTTTACTCAAAAGCAACAACTTCAGTGACTCATGTACTCAAGACCAGTATGTCTCCCGTATGTCCTAGAATCTAAAATTATTTTTTCTCCTTCAGAAACAAAATTCTCTCTCCCCAGATACTTGCAGTGAGGAGAGCAGAAGGATGCAATGCAGCTGAGCTTCCTCTTATCCTTGTCCAAACACATCTAGAAAATACACCCCACCAAATAATGATAGAGAAATCCAGAAAGTCAGAGTAAGTCCTTTGTCCAGGGTAGATTAGTAAAGGGAGACTGAGTTACACAGAGCACTCTAGAGTCCAGAGAGAGACTGAGCATCAGTAAAGAAGCTCCTAAATCCACTGGGGTCCTGAAATGTGGACGAGGACCAACTGGCAGCTTTGTTACATACTGCCCCATTTTGGCTCATAGATCTAGAGAGGAAAGAGAAGGGACCTGCACACATCATGGCAATTGAGAGTTTCTTTAGTGCAGGGGCTGGTTTTTGCCTCTTTTATCTCTAGCACTTAGCACAGTATTAAATAGGAAGTGTTTAGTAACTGTTTATTAAGTGCTGTCTTGATGCTGGTCAATTTGCTTTCCAAGATAGAAAAGCCCAGAGAAGTGAACCAAAAAAGGGGGAATTTCAGAAGCTAGCAGCAGTGGTAGTATGCCTTTGATCTCAAGCTTCTAGAATTTAATCAAGCCACAGAACAATAACCAAGGCAGAAAAATCTGCCTACAATTCTATCACTTTGATCCAACAGAACTTTCCAGTCTGCTGACAAGACCAGAATCTAGCAGAACTCTGCTTGTGCAGACCTAAAATTCAGCTCAGAAACTTGTAGAGCTCAGACCAGGGGATCAATTAACAATCAGATTTTTTGCCCTCTATATCAGACTACTTTGGGAATACTAAAAATATTCAGGTCCCCAACCTATCCCTGAGATCCTAAAATAACAAAACACTTAATACCCCAAGAAAAAAAAAACAGGCTCAATCTAGAACTTCCCTCCAGAAGTATGACAGAGCCCAGACTGTATGTAACATACAGTCCAAAGTCAGGAAGCAGGATGGGTAAACAAAAAAAGAACTGCACCCTTAGTAGTTAATTTGATGTCAGGGATGCTCAAGGCACAAATGTAGAAGAGAATAATTCCCAAATATCTACAAGCAATGTCCCAGAGAAAAACACAGCTTGTATACAAACTCAACTGGAATTCCCGGAAGAGATAAAATAAGAGATTTTTGTTGTTGTTGTTGTTTTAAGAGTTAGAAAGTTTTTTTTAAGAAATAGAATGAGATTATTTGTATGGGGGGAGGAAAAGGAATAAGCAATAGAAGCAAGAATTGACAGAGGGATTAACAACTGAACACAAAAGGTGAAAAATAAGCAACAGACTTCCTGAAACTTAGAATGGACCAAATAGAAGTCAATGATTTAATAAGTCAACAAAAATATTAAAACAAAGTAGAGAGACTGAATTTTTTTAAAGTAGAATATCTCATAGGAAAAACAACTGACCTAGAAAACAGAAAAAAATCATTGGACCATCACAAATAGAGAATAGTATGTAAACACATTTATCTATCTCCAGAGAAAGAACTGATAGAGTTTGAACATGGATTGAAGGATATTTTATTTTTATATTTTATTTTTCTTGGTTGTTTCTTTTCTTTTTGTCTGTTTTCTTTTGCAATATTACTAATATGGAAATATGTTGACATGCTTGCATATGTATAACCTATATCAAATTGGTTGCCTTCTCATTAAGGGATGAGAGGAGAGAGGGAGACAATTTAGAGCTCAAAGTTTTTAAATAAATTTTTAAAATTGTTTTTACATGTAATTGGAAAAAATAAAAAGAGCTGAGTTCATATCCAACCACAGATACTTATTAGCTGGGTTTTTTGTTGTCATTTAATCATTTTTCAGTTGTATCAGACTCTTTGTGACATTTGGGGTGTTCTTGGCAAAGATGGTGGACTTGTTTGCCATTTCTTTCTCCAGCTTACTGGAAGAACAGCTTTTGTGACTTCCGGCCCAGCACTCCATCCACTGGGCCACCCAGCAGCCCTATCAGATTGTAACCCTGGCTGGTTGTTGTTCAGTCGTTTCAGTCACATTTGACTCTTCCTGACTCCATTTTCTTGCCAAAGATACTGGAATGGTCTGTCATTTCCTTCTCTAGACCATTTTGTAGATGAGCACCTGAGGCAGAAAGGGTTAAGTGACTTACCCAGGGTCACACAGCTAGTAAGTGTTTGGAAGATGAGTCTTCTTGATTCTAAACCCAGTGCTCTACCCACTATGATACCTTGGTTCCTGCCAATCCCAGCTGTGTAACCCTGGGCAATTCATCTAACCTCTGCCCGCTGCAGTTTACTCATATGGAAAATTGGGATAATAACAGCAATTACTTCCCAAGATTGTTGTGAGGATAAAATGAATTAATATTTGTAGAGTCCTTTGAAAACTTTAAAACTCTACATAAGTCCTAGGTACTATTAGTAATATTATTAATATCTATATATTTTTATATATCAATTCATCCATATCTATATCTGTACCTATATCTGTGTCTATATGCCTACTGATTGCAATTAGCTTTTTATTGGTCTTTACATTACTGAAGTAGAATCAAAAATCCAATTTCATTTATTGACATTAGAATCTCATGTAACTAGAAAAAAAAAAGGATAAATCAGTATTTTATTTTGGGTTCCCATGACATAGTTACGCATTTGTGGAAGAGAAATAGGAATGGCATTTGGTAATGACAATTGATTCATAGCAATAATTCAAAACAACTGGATGATAATTTGTTTTCTTTCATATTTTTCAAAGCTGATTGAGTTAAAAGTTGGTCCCTAAGGGCAAGAGACTCCAGAAAATGTCATCGGCTATCTGTCTAGTAGATACTGGACTAATTTCAAAATTGAAATACCTGTCAAGTTCACTTATGGGGAATGTCATTAAGGAAAGAAAACAGTATTAGTAATTGTGCCAATAAGAAAACAACAGAACAAGAACTGAACATGCTAGTTGTTAGGAGCAGTGGTATTCATTAAATCCCTATTAATACTGACAGCAGGCAAAACAGTAAATGCTGTCAAAACTTCTTTTACCACTTTTACTTCCATCTCTCCCCCTTTTCATCCCCTTCTCCCAGAGCCCCTGCTGCTATAAATATTATCATTACCTAAGAACAAATAGGATAATAACTAAGATTCTTCTCAAATTCCATCTACATTGAAGGCAAAGTAGTGATTTTCTAAGATAATGAGAGAATGGATTTCCAGATTTAACATGTGGACACATAGGGAAAGTCAGCTCTTTAAAATGTCCCTGATTTCCAGCTTTATTTCCTAGATACTTGAGGAAATTTAGCCCTGAAAAATAAAGGCTTCCCTCTCTTGATGGACACGAGCTATCTCTCTGACTGGAGAGAGGTCGTTTACTTTGTGTATTTCCTGGTATATTTTCATCTATTTGACATTTGTTTGAATAAATGTGTTTACTTGCTATTCTCTTTTTGTGATGGTCTTTTGTCCAGATAGTTTTTGGTGGGAAACAGTTAAAATTGTGTAAGCTAAAGATTACTCTCTCTTCTTTAATGGTAGTGACCAAGTGAGAAGATTGGGGAAATTAGGGATAATCACCTCATTTTTCTGCTCCTCAACTCACTTACAGCTTTTGAAAGATAGCCCATTAAATCTTAAGAATGGAGATGGATTTAATTGGCTCAAATTACTCCTTTAATTGGCCCTATAAAAGGGGGTGGGGGTAGGCGTATAGATAGTCTTGAGGGAAGAAATTAAGAGAGTTTAACCAAAATCAAAGAACTTCAGTGAACCTAAGCCCCTCCAAAGTCGCAGGGGAAAGAAAACTAGTAACATCAACATTGCCAAGGCAAAAGTAGTAGGATCATATATGGTGTTTCAGTCAGAGAAGACAGAGCCTCTTTACCAGCCTCTGGGGAGGGGGATGAGGGGTGAAGTGAGATTTCTTGGATGATGTTGAATTTCTGGAGAATTCTGGAATCTGGTCTTTGGAAAGAGGTGAAAATTCCTAGCTAGAACCTGCCTTCTGGCAAGATGAGAATGAAGCATATTGACTAAGAAATCAAGGAGAAGCAGGAGACCAAGCCAAAATATGTAGGATTTTGCCTTTTGTTGCTAGGGTGAGTTGCACAGAGGTGTGGTTCTGATTGATCTAATTTAGAAGGGGGCTGCCTCTCCAGCCACCCCGTAATTTCTTTCTCACTGGAAGAAGTACAGGGAGCACTGACTGAAAGGATCCAGGTTTGAATAGTCTCTTGGATCATAGGTGCAACCCTCAGGAATTCAAAAGTCTGATTGTTTTGTAACCCTAAGTTTATTTGTATTGGAGGGACACCAATCTATGAAATGTGGCTCTGGGGACTTTGAAGTCCCTGGCGAAAAGTAGGAGTCACTACACAATGAGAATGGCATCTGAATTCTTTCTGTGAGGAGAAATATAGGCAGACATATCCCTTTTGCATTACTATGTTATTACTTGAGTAGAAAAATCGTTTCTTGTTCAACCGTTGTTTAAACAATTATCTTTAAATTATATTCAAACACAAGTTTGAATATTCCCAAAAGAACTAACAAGAATTCTCATTAGAATGGCCAATTCAAAAGAGGTCAAATAACCCATCACTTTCCCCAAATCTATTACGTGAATAATGTATAGCAGACCTAATTTTTCAATTTTTTGTTTCCTTAGGGGGAGGCTAAGAGAATTCCAGGCACAAAAACAGGACAATATTGAACCTATAAATGACCCAGGTTGAGGGAGGGCCCCTGAAAAATATGAGATATCAGATACGCTGACTTATTTTGTTTAAAATATCATGAAGCTGCAAACTCAGGGAGTTATGTGTTATTTAACAAGTTGCCTTTGTAAAATGCAGAACAGACTTGTTGCTTTATTATACTTGGACTGGAAGACAATGATATTCATAAAAACGAGAGAAATCAGAAATGAAACAACACTGTGCCTGTTATACAGCCTATCCATATGCTTGTGTAAGATTAGCACTTCATGAGTATCTTCCAGTATTGCTCAGTATTCACTTGGGTATCACTTGGCACTGAATGTTTGTCATGCTGCTTGCTCTGGGTGACCTGGTTTGAATCCAGTTTGATGCATCTTTCAGACTTGTCCTTTCTCAAATGTATGATTGTGCCAATACTTACCAAATCAAGCATACAGCTCCAAAGGACACTTGGAAGAAGGCTGTTTTCCTTTCTACTTATTCTTTCTTTTTAAAAGAATAATTCTAATTAATGTAGTTGTTTTTTTAATAAAGCTTCATCTTCTCTTTATTTTTTTCCTGTTAAAAACACTAAAATGTGTTTAAATGAATTCCTCTTGCAGACATTGGACATTGATTATTAGAAAACATACCTTACAGGGTGGAGCCAAGATGGCAGCATATAAGAAGCGAGGTTGCGCAGCTCCCACAGAGCCACCTCAGATACCCATAAAATATAACTCTAAACAAGTGTTAGGGCTCCAAAACTCACAAAAATACAGAAAACACATGTCTCACTGAAGGCAGTGTAAAGCCAATCAACAGTAGATTCCCAAAAGAATGCTACTATGAACATCTTTTAAGATTTGGATTACGGGGCAGCTAGGTGGCTCAGTGAATAGAGCACCAGGCCTGGAATCAGGAGTACCTGAGTTCAAATCCGGCCTCAGACACTTAACACAAAAAACTAGCCGTGTGACCTTGGGCAAGTCACTTAACCCCAACTGCCCTCCAAAAAGCAAAACAAAAAACAAAAAAAACAAAAAAAAGATTTGGATTACACAGTAGTAGTGAAAACTCTGTTTATTCCATTACAAATCAAGATTCAGTACAATATTCATAGTATAATATCTTATTACAGAAAGTCACAATATCTTATTACAAAAAGTCACAATATTTCTTATTACAGAAAGTCATTCAGTCAGTCAATTAAAAGAATCAGCTGATTTCCCAAAGAGGGAAACCAGCTTAACACTTAAAGATTCAATCAATCAATTAACAAAAGGAATCACCTAGTTTCCCTAAGGGGGAAACCCTTCTCCCTTAAAGATTCAATCAACATTTCACAATATACTGATCTTCCACTCATAGGGCAACCATTAACTTTGGTCTCCAACACAATCCTTACAAAACCACATAAACCTTCCACCCCTTGATTCCCAACAAACCTCAGTTTAGTCCAAGGGGAGGCCTTTTCTTCATTTTGACTCTGGGTGGTCTCTCTGATTCCCTGGATCCTCTTCCCTGGTCCCAGCTCCCTGCTGAATCTGCCAAACAATCACCTAGATTCAGGAGCTGACAGCTGACAGGTTCTCATCTAGTCCTCAGAGATAAACAGCTCCCAGGTCTCGTCCAGTCCTCAGGGAAATCCCTGGCACACATTGAAGTTCACAGGGTTCAGCACACCTCAAACCCTTCACCACTTCTCTTGCCTGGAACTCAAGGATCAGCCAGGCTACAAACAAAGTCCTGTCCTGTTCATGTCTCAGTCAGCTTCCAGATAGTGGAAGAGGAACTCTCTCTCTCTCTCTCTCTCTCTCTCTCTCTCTCTCTCTCTCTCTCT
>JAQQSW010020500.1:0-10840 GCA_028646575.1 Pseudocheirus occidentalis | reverse complement strand
AAGGGATATATGTAGGTAGTGATTTCCTTGGCCTCACTCACCCCTAGTAAGGACTTTCAGGACTCTAGGGGTACCACTGAGGAATTGTGACATTATTCTCTAATCCTATAAGCTCAAACTTGCATTCCAGTGTGTTTCCCTCAGTTTTAGCCAACAGTGACTAGCACCCAGTTCAATTTAATCAATTAACACTGATTATCTTTTTAAAGTAGATATTTACTTTGAAGATATGGCAGAGATAAAAGTACCAACCTTCACTCCCCCCCACCCCCAACACACACCTGGGAGGCACATTTTCACCTATAGTCCCTAGGGAAAGTGGGCTCAGGCATAACAGAATTTTTATATAGCATTTGTTTGTCAATTAGAGATGTACATATATATCTATAGATGTAGATATATCTATAGATATAGATATATAGATATAAATTTGATATCTTGTTTTGCATTTACTTTCCAGTGATTACCTATTTCTTTAACTAGATTTGTTATTACCTGTATCACCTTGAATGAATCACTCAGCATTGTCACCTATAAAATGAAAGGATTAGACTATATGGTCTCTTAAGGATCTTTTCATCTCTAAATCTCATGAAACTAGATGATAAACAGCTTAGGGGCAAAGATTAAATTTTCCTTTTTTGATATGTCTGTAGTATGGCTTTGAGCTCATGGTAAGCACTCAAAAATGGTAATTGTCATCTTCTGATGGTGACTGTTTGCTTTAGCAATTGTCAATAAATCACTGAATACAGTTCTATGACTTTTAAAAACAACCCTAAGCCAGAAGACTGACTGACTCCCTCCCTGCCCCCCCACATGTAGAAGAAGCATGGTACAGAAATGGTCATCAAGTACTGGTCTTGGAGTCAGGAAGAATTGGTTAGTGAGGTTATATGAGCCTGGGCAAGTCCTAACTACTCTGTACCTCAGACAACTCCTAAGGACTTATTTACTAAGTTGTAGCATCCAAGAAGGGGGGAATTTCGTATGCCATGTATATATTCTCCAAGTGTTTCTTTGTAAAACACAACTTGTGAAAATTGATTTCAATTTTATCAGTTTAACAATAATGAAAATTTGAATAAATAATTCAGAAAACCGTCATTAAAATAGCTTCTTTTATTAGTTGGACATTTGAAAAAAATAATAAAAATTTGTCATCCATAGTCTGCTAGTATCACCAAAATAGTAACGATTTAACACATATGCTTAGCTATGTGAAGGGGAACTAAAATGGAGATGTTTGGGGGAGACCTGCATTTGCCTCTCATTTAGTCCCTGTTTCCGTGATGGCTTCCTGAGCCTCTTCCACTTATAATAAAGAGTTTTTCATTATTATCTAATGTTTGCTGGAGTTCATGGAGAATACAGAGAAGAACACAGAACTACTTTTACCTTAATTCTAGTTTGTCATCACCATTTTCTTTGAGAAAGGTGTGATAATTCTTTTCCCAAAGCATTTAGTTCTTTTAATATTTCATGCCTATCTGTATGGTGCTGTGTGACTTTTGCCAAAGTATCATGTTCCTGGAGATTTTTTCATATCTGTTTTGCTTGAAGCATCTTTTTTTTTATACTCAGCAATTGTGTGTGTGTGTGTGTGTGTGTGTGTGCTCCAGCTGTGCTATTTTCTATGTCTTTGTATATTTTTCTATAGTTTTCCATTTTTCTAAGTTTCATGTCATATGCAAGCAGAGTTTTTTTCCCATTGAAAATTCACATTGAGACAATTTACTCAGCAAGGGCTGGTACTGATTGTCTCCTTCTTCCTGAGATCCAGCATTGCACCATTAAATGAAACTCTTCACTAACAGGTTGATTCTCCAATCATCACCAGCACAATCACCATCAATAAAGAGATGCTTCCTTAGAACTCTGTAGTCCATTACTGTTCCCATGGTGCACTTGGTACAGGCAGCTTGGGTCAGTTCTCACAATGCAGATGGGCAAACAGTTGCAGAGGGCACTGGAACCATGCTTTGACTGACTTGGAAGGAAGGAATTGTTAAGCTACTTGGAGAATTTGAGTCAATCTTTCCTCTTTTTTCAGTGACTCTCATCCACTGTCAAGGTGTCAGTTCTCACCTCCATGCATGACTTTCAGATTTGTATCATCAACTCTGTTATTTTCTCCTGAATTTCAGGCTCTTTTTTTCAGTTGCCTGTTGGGAGATACTGCATTAAGATGGGAAAAACCTTGGTTCTTGAGTTAAAGAATCCTTGCCTAGGTTCAACTACTTTGATATTTATTTTCTGTGTAACTTCAGGTAAATCACAAAACCATCTCGGGCCTCACTCTACTTATCCATAAAATAAGGTGGTTGGGCTAAATGATTTTTAAGGTCGCCTCTAGCCCTAAATCTGTGATCCTGGGATAATGCATTTCCATATGGATGTCCTACTATAACTTAGACTTAACATACCTATCAGCTGTTAAAGGTATTTCCGCTTTCCAGTGTCCAGTTTCCAAGAATGAGTAGTACCAGTGTTTGGGAGACTTTGGACTCTGGGAGCCTGCCAGGAATTTGTTTTAAATGAAATTGCTGCATTACATAGGAAGAACATAGAACATAGAAGGATGAATAAAAGCTATGAAATCTTTTGAATTGTTTGGTTTTGATAATGATGTATTTAGATAAAGCTTTGAAGAATTTATATTTACCAATATTCAACTAAAGTATAGTGAAAAGATTACTGTAGTGGGAATCAGAACTGAGATTCTAGTTCTATAGTTCTAGTTCTATCACTAACTAGCTGTATGCCTCTAGGCAAGTGACTTCATTTCTCTCACTTTTTTTATCTGCAAAATGAGGGAGTTGAATTAGAACTTTCTAGGCGACTAGGTGGTGCAGTGGATAAAGTGCTGGGCCTGAAGTCAGGAAGACTCATCTTCCTGAGTTCAAATATGGACTCAGACACTTACTAGCTGTGTGACCTTCAGGTAAGTTACTCAACCCTGTTTGCCTCAGTTTTCTCACCTGTAAAATTAGCTGGAGAAGGAAACGGAAAACCATTCCAGTATCTCTGCAAAGAAAGCTCCAAATTGGGTCATGAATATATTGTTGGACATGACTGAAAAATGCCCAAACCACATCAGAAACAATTCTTCAGGCGTTAAAAACAACCATACAGTAATGTTTTACAGCATTGTAGCATCAGTCACAACTTGTGTTCTGCTGTTTTTGTCTTCAAGAACTCAGAGTCCCCCCACCTTCTACACACATGCACACACCGTAGTGAGGTATCAGGGTTGCACTGATTGAATTTGTCTCCATTAAGTACAGTAAGTAGACTGATTCATGCAATTAATTAATGACCCCCTCAGTTGTTACTGTTCCCCTTCCTACAAAAATGCTTTTGTATTGACTTTATGTGTATTTTGTAAGAAGTCAGAATTCCATAGTAGATAGAGAGAGGGCTTCAGGGTTAGGAAGATATAGGTTTGAGTACTACCTCTGGCACTTAATTTGTGTGACCCTAGGCAAGTCACTTAACTTCCATTTTAAAATTCTCTAAATTTGTAATTATCTGTAAAATGGGTACAATAATAACACTTTCCTCCCAGGGGTTACTGTGAGAATAAAGTGAGATATTTGTAAATCACTTTGCATACTTTAATGTGCCACAAAATGCTACCATTTATTATTATACCTATTCTTTGATGTGATTACTGGTTATTGTTGAGGTGTACTCTTTTGATAATGGCCTCAGATATGTAATAGACCCCTGCCATATGGGGATGTCAGTCCCGCTGAATAGGTGCTCTCTTTCTTCAAAGCTCCTATAGAACTTAGAATGCCATCAGAGAATTTGCTCTTTGCATACATTTATGATCTATGAATCATGAGCTTAGCTGCAATAACCAAAGACAACCCAGGACATTTTTATTAAGTGAGGAATAAAAAGTAATTTGGTATAAAGCACTTTTATCATGCCTCAATATTTCTCAAGCATGTCTAAGTCTCCTTCAGCTTCACTGGGCAAAGTAATTCATGCTGTGACTAGCCTGTGTCCCATTTGCCTGTGTTTATCCCATTGTGTGGTAGCCACCAGAAATCAGACAAGTGAGGGTCCTTGGTATGTGTGGCTACTACTGTGTTTACAAATAGAATATTTTTTCCACTTTTGGTTCTACTGCAGATAACGTGACACAGAAAATATGTGCACATTTCCCACATTGGATAATAGTAAGAACAAATCATTTATGTGCTTCTTTAAGAAACTATAGAGGCATCCTGGCAAATTCAGTGTATAAAGAGTTATCCTCATAGCCAAGAACACCTGGGTTGAAGCCTAGCCTCTACTAAATGCTGATTCTGTAACCCTGGTAGGTCACTTAAGCTCTTAGTGCTCTAGGCAACTCCCAAAGTCTCTATGTTACATAAGAAAGTACCAGCCTGCATTGATAGAGGGTATTTCCTTGTCTGGAAATTCCCTATATCAGTAAAATTATAGATCTAGTTCTTATACTTTAAGAATTACAGATTGCTTTCTTCATCATAACTCTGTGACATTGGGAGTACAAATAGTATTGTCCATTTTTTACAGATGAAGAAACTATTGTTAGATACGTCCAAGGTCATGCTTATCAAGCATCAGAGTCAGAATTCAAGCCCTTATTCCATGTTCAGGGCTTTTAATCTGCTAGGATGATACTTTTTCTAGGAATCTGGCTATCCATATTGTGTTAGCTTGTGTAATTTTATTCTTTGAAGTCCAGCCTCTCAAAGACCTGCTCCTTGTCTGGAATTCTTCTCTGCTTCCTTCTTACCCTCTCCTATCTATGTTATAGAAATTCTACTGATCTTTCAGTGTCTAGTTCAATGCCCATTTTCTCCATGAAGTCTTTACTTATAATTATAGGCCATGATGAGCTGGAGGGAAGGGGATGAAAAGGAAGAAAAGAGGAATTTATATGACAACTTGTAAAGCCAAGCATGTGCAGCTTTCCAGAAGAATGCTACTTTGAGAAGCTTTTAAGGTTCTGATTACATAGTATTGTGAACAGTCTATTTATTCCATACCAAATAAGAGCAGAACATTCATAGTAAATTAAGGTACAGCATTCACAATGTTGCAACTTATCACAGATAATCAAAATACAGCATTTATAACAACTTATTACAGAAAATGGCCACATAGTTTTCACCACAGTGGTCACACAGTTTTGAACAAAGTATAATCATTTAGTCAATCAATCACTTAGTAACTCAATCATTCAATCAACTCAATCATTCAGTCATCCTTAAGGAGGCTTGCAATAGTTCAAAGTTCTTGACTCATGGGGCACACTAAGTTACAATATGAGTCACTACTCAGCACTATCTAAAGGGGTAGTGTAAAATACATAGGCCATCCATCCCTCAGTCATAAATAAGTTACAATCTTCTCAATCAGTACACAGTATCCAAGTAAAGTCTTCTTTCAGCTTGACTCAGGGTAGTCTCTCAGATTCCCTGGATCCCCTTCCATGGCCCCAGCTCCTACCTGGATTCACCAAACTGTCACCTGGGTTCAAAGGCAGACAGCTCCCAGTTCATTGTCCAGTTCTCCATGCTATTCCTGTTCCACACTGATGCTCACAGTGTCCAGTCTACCTTAAATCTTTCACAATCTCTGTTCCCAGGAAGTCAAAGCTTAACAAAGCCACAAACAGGCTCATCCAAAGTATTGGTATCATAGTCATGCTTCCTAGGTCTTCCGCAGCTCCCAGGAGAAGCTGGTAGCTTCTCAGCAGAAGATCTAGCTGGTTCTCAGAATAAAAATCACTTTACCCAGGTTCCCAAAGTTAAAATCATTCACTCCAGCCTGGGCTTTTCCTCTTCAGCCTCCTCACCAGCAGCTGCTTCTGCCTCCATGAAGCTTATTCCAAGGAGTTCTGACTCTCCCTCTCTGGGGCTCTTCCTTATGTACAGGATTGCTCCTCCCTTTTCATCCCCTTCCTGTTATATCAGCAACAGGAGTTCATAACTTCTGTTTCTTTAACAGAGGCTTAATTTGAACTAGGTGCTAAGTACCTCTTAGCTTTCCAATACAAAAGGATCTTCCAATATCATTACCGTTAGTATATTTTAATATATAACTCTAGTGAATTTTTAAGAATAGCAAATTGTACATAATAGATTTGCCATGTGCAATCATATTTTTTTTATTATACTGTGTTATGGAAATGCTAGTTTTATTCCATAAATTAAAAGTAAAATAAAAACATTTTAAAACAATTATTTTTTTCATGTATATGTCTTAGTTTTCTACCTAGGTTCTTGGCAACAGGGATAATTTTTGATAATTCTTGCCTGTCCCCTAGAAATCTCAGTATAATCTTGTTTGCACAGTAGACATTCAATTAGTACTTGCTTATGTTCAGAATTTTGCTTCCACAATTATAGTAGGGTGAGAACTTTAGCTATGGGGGCCATTTCCCCCACTATAGAGTCCTAGAATTCTTAATAAAGGAAAGATCTTCAAAGGTCATCTCATAGTTTTTCCTCTTCCTAGGGAGCATTGTCTGTCAACTCGTCAAGATAGATGGTTGTTTAGTCTCTTCTGGAAGAGAGCTAGGATGACAGGTTCTAGATTTAAATCTAGAAAGGACCTTGGATACTAATGAGTACAACTCCTTCATTTTACGGATGAAGAAACCAAGGCCCAGAGAAGGTGAGTGACTTTCCTGGGGTCATATAGCTAATAAGATTTGAAGATCTTTCTGACTCCAAGTACCATTCCCTATTGACTATTCCACAATGCCTTTTTCAGTAGCCAGTCCCAATCCCGGTTTTTTCACATTAATGATGGGAAGTACTTCCATAGATCCAATCTAAATTTCTCCTGTTTTCACCTAAGTGTATTTCTTCCTGGAAAAGAACTAATGAGTATCCTCTACATAAGAATATTTAAAATTCATGAAGGCTGCAATTAACTTACCCTTTAGGCTATACAACATTCAATATGACTTGGACAGGCTAGGTGCTCAATGCATATGAATAAAATCAATTTGAATATTGACAAATATGATAGGATATTTTTCCTTCTCTTAGAAGACAGAACTGATGAATGATGTCAGCAACTGGTTAACTTGCAGGTATAGATCATTGTAAAGTATGCAAGTGATCCAGGGAAGGCTTTTCTTAATTATGTTAGTATTTTATGTGCAAGCACAATTCTTCTTTGACATCCACTGGCACATCATCTTTGATGGTTTGTGAGCTTTTCTTTTAAACCAAAGATTCAGGAATGACTTATACTTAGCCACATATACTCTTTCCCTGGAGCCCTTTGGGAGTAATAGTATTCAATTACCAGGGCTGGTTAGGAGTTCAGTAACCCCAATAAAGTCCTAGTCCAGTGCCCTACACACCATGGAGTTGATCCTTTGTTTTTGAAATAAATACTTATAGATCACAAAGTATGCCTGGGTCTAGCAATGTGGAAAGACCTTGAATATAGACTTAACAATGGGATAGATATATCTGTTGTCTGAAGACCAGACTACCCAGATTCGGGGAGGTTTATCACCAGAATGATGGCCACTGGGCCATCTCTTTCTTTAGCTGTATCTCAAATTCTATCTCTATCAACCCTATCCCTCACACCTCTCTATCATTTCCATCTCTATTTCTGTATTTGTATCATCTGCATCTGGATCCATTTCTAGAGCTACATTTGCCTAGAGCTATATCTATGTCTTTACAGATCTATATAATTCTATCCAAATAGTCACTTATCTATAGATAAGTATGGTCATATATATACACCTATATAACAATATATGTATATAGACACAGATACACATATTGACTCCTTGTGGGAATGCATATATGTACATCTAGATATTTGTACATGTACCTCTCCTCTTCTCCCTCTCTCCCACAGGAACTCAGTCCATATGTGTCAATGGAAGGAATATCCACTTTACCCAATAAAATCAAGGATCCTTTAAACCAAAGTAAGGGAATCAGTAAGGCACATTCATAAAATGACAACAAGGATTAGGTGCGTAGTCTATGCCACTGCACACAAAACTATATTGGCTTGTGACGTCAGGTCAGACTCATGAATGTGGTCTCATTAGCACCATCTTTAACTGTGTGTGCTAATTGGTCAGAAACAGAGGCTTCAATTCAAATAACAGATTAACAGCTTCCTATAACAACATCAATGTATGATTGTGATCCCATGAAATTGTGCTATCACAAACTGGCTGCACTATAATTTACTTTATGTACAACTACTGTGCTAATTACTTACTTTTTATGATTTTATAATCAGCTGGCCAGCAATAACTTCTGCAATATAGTCATGCATTAATGAGGAGTCATCAAATCTCATGCTCTAGGTCATTAGTGAATGGCTCTAGTGGTCAAAGGAAGTTTTTCCCTTTGGTGCAGTTGGCTAGCAATTAAAGATCATCCCTCTTCCCTTTCATTTTTTGTAACTCAGGTGTTAGCCAAATTTAAGATAGGTGCAAGAGATGATAGCTCATGTTAAATAAGGGTTAGGGGAGAAATGAAATCCCAGTGGTTCTCAACCTGTGGGTTATGTTCAATTTAAATACATCCTGCATATCAGGTATTTACATTACAATTCATAACAGTAGCAAAATTACAGTTATGAAGTAGCAATGAAAATAATTTTATAGTTGGGGGTCACCATAACATGAGGAACTGTATTAAAGGGTCACAGCATTAGGAAGGTTGAGAACCACTACCCTAGATGATCCCATTCTGGGCAGGCCCTTAGCAAAATTAACACTCTACCTCCGTCTCAGAACCTTGGTACTCTTTTATTTCCCAGAATCCTTCCTAATCTGGAGGAAAACTCCAATAAACCTATTCACCTAGAATTAGGGGTTTAATAAATTATACCCATCAGCCCTGTGCTCTTCTCTCCAGGGGGCCAGTAAGTTTTTGTAAAATATTTTGTAGGCTAAGATGGAAATGTATTTTTCAGGGTAAATGAGAAGTAGCTAGAATGTCTAGATCCGTTGATCTAATTCAATAATCAACCATGATTCAAGAATACTAATGAAGAAACATGCTACCTTCTGACAGATTCAAGATGCAGAATGAAACAAACATGTTTGGATATGGCCAATGTGAGAATTTGTTTAGCTTGGTTATAGATGTGGAATTAAACATGATCTTGGTTTTTCCTTTTCTTTTTCTTATTTTTAATTGGGGAAGCAAAGTGGGAAGGAGAGAAGAGAAATGCTTGTTAATTGAAAAAAAATAAAAGTTTCTAAAAAAATTCTTTGATCTCATCATAATGTGGGTCACGAAATGCAGGAAGATAGCTTGGATTTGTCCTGGGGTCTCATCTTTTCTCCTTTTTTTCCTCCTATTTCATTTGGGTACTCTGCCAGTCCCCATGGATTCAATTATCTTTACACTCATTATTCTCAAATCTACTTATTCAGTCCTAACCTCTCTGTTGACTTCCATTCAGAGTTTTATCATGTTCGAAGCCTTCCATAACCCACTTCCACCTCTTTCTAGTCTATTTACACCATGGACTCACTCCCCTAAGACCTCCTCCTCCAGACTCTCCCCCCTCCTGCTCAATGACACTGGCCTCCTTGCTGTTCCTTGAATAAGATACTGCACCTCCAAACTCTGCAAGTTCCATTGAAGCTATTTAAGGGCAGGCATTATTTCCCTTTTGTCTTTCGCATCCCCAGCACCTAGCATGGTGTCTGACATATACCATGCACTTTATAAATACTTGGTGATTGTGTTATGAGGAAAACTTCCTGTAAGTCAATTTTGTATTGTTTCGAAGGAATAGTAAAAAAGAGAACATTCCAGTCTATTTAAGTCTGTTTTTCTTTAAGTCTAGAAACAGGGGGAAAATCCACAATAGAAATATGTATATGGTTGTACCACTTGTCCAAGAATGGCAAACTAATTTTAAAGCGTTGAATTGGTATATATGAGTTTTTCCCCCCAGGAGTAAGGACACAAGTAGTTAAATGTCCCTGTTAAACCAAGCAATAGGAACACATTCAACTGTGCTCCAGGCTGTGTTGTTAGCACTCCATCATTGAAGCCAAGGGAGAAATGGATCCATAACCAGTTGACTGATTCCCTCTAACCACTGAAGCTAAGCGTCCTTTATTGATGAGGTGCAAAAGTTCTGCCAACTTTCCCATGTTGCCTCAACTTTGCTTCTGCTGCTTAGAAAAAAATCAATATGTCAATTGAGTCTGCAGTGGAGTTACTGAGTATCTTGGTGCTTCTTTCATGTTTGATCCATCTACTGAAGAGTCTCCTGGTAAGCTACAGGAATAGCAGCTTCAATTTCCAGGGGTTTCATGAAATCTTGAATCTCAAAAATGTCATTCATGGTGTGAGGGACTCAGAATGCAAAGGGTTCCTTAGTACATGCTTTCATGGCAGCATGCCCCTTTGGGCATATGCATGCTTTCTATGTATTATGAGATGCGTCCCTCCCTTCCCCCCCCCCCCCCCATACATTGATGTTAGTCTTCCTTATTTGGAATTCATGGTTGGACTGGTTTTCCTTTCACTTTTATTATGTATATTTCAAATTGAAAGACAGAATCATTGGAAATATGGAAGTGAAACAAAACTCCTACTACCACACGTAAACATTTCAAGGTGCAACTTAATTATCTGATTATTCTTTTTTTTTAATTTAGTTTTTATTTGTTTTCTTGTTTACATTATTCATTTTCATTACATTTTTTGAATTACACATTTTCTCCCCGTCTTGCTCCTGCCCCAACCCCATAACAGCAATCCCACTGTAAAGCCCCTCCCCTGCTCTGCTCTCCTATTTTCTGGTAGGGCAGGAGGGCTCTCCCTATCCCAGCCCCTGT
>JAQQSW010020499.1:0-10840 GCA_028646575.1 Pseudocheirus occidentalis | reverse complement strand
ACACTTAAAGATTCAATCAACAATATACTGATCTTCCACTCATGGGGCAACCATTAACTTTCTCTAAAATTCTTCTTTACACACATCACTGGCCTCCTGTCTCAGCCAATAGTCTTCTTCCAAGTCAACAGGGGAGTTCACACCTTTTCAACAATGGACAGAGTTCATATCTTCTATACTTAGCCCTAAGTTACTTGGTGCTAGTTAGCCCTAGGCTACTAAGTACTAAGTATCTGATAAACTGATTACTATTACAGTCAACTTTACTCTCATTGAATTTGGCTTAGGGAAGGAATGGCATAAACTATAAACTGGGTATCTTGCCACAAAGGAGAGTAGGGGGGATGTGGATGAGACGTGGAATGAAGGTGGGGAGGGAAGGAAGAGGGGGAAGGTTGCTGGAAGCACACACTTCTGCAAAGGGACAGGGACAGGGTAGAGCATAGAACAAGGGGAGCAGGATTGGAAGGAGGGACATATAATCAGTCTTTCACAGTATATCCACTGTAGAGATGTTCTGCATAATTACACATGTACAGCCTGTATTGAATTGCTCGTTGTTCCAGAGTTGGTGGGTGACAAGGGAGGAAGGGAAAGAATCTAGAATTTAAAGTTCTGTAATCAAATGTTAAAAATATATAGGTATATATATGAATGTGTATATATGCATGTGTATATATACATATACATATGTGTGTGTATATATATGCATATACATATCTATGTGTATATATACATATCTATACATATCTATATGTGTATATATACATACACACACACATATATAATATGAAATCAAAGTATTTACCCTATCATTTTGGAAATACCTGAGTAAATATTTTTCCATGAATATTTACAGTGTGAAAACCATAAACATGAGGTTTTTTGGGGGGAAATGGGAACATATATTTGAACTGATGTAGAATAAGTAAGATAAAGACAAAAGAAATTATATAATATAAAAGAGATGCACTACAAAACTTGAGAATTCAGATCAATGCAATGGCCAATTTTTTTTATAGGAAGGATGGATAGATGTTATTGAAGACAATTCAAATAGTAAATAAAGCATTGTATAATTAGTAGGATCTGTGAAATTTCCTTTACTTAATCAACAAAGTATCAGAATCATATTATTGTAGTGTTCAGTTTTCTACATAGCATCTTTCTGGAAAATCTGGCAGAGTTCATTCTCTAGGTACACTGAGAATATCTGGGAAAATGAATACCTAAACCAATCCCTGGAACATTTCTGCTAATGAAATTACTTACTTTCCTTTACCTTCTTCTATTTTTCCATGGAAAATTATTTCATTTCAGATCTAATGTACTGTAGCTCATCAGAGATTTAAAAAAACCATTCTTCACCATTTCAAAACACAATTTCAAAAGCACAGTTTGGGGCATTAATAAAGCTATAATCCCAATATTAAAATTTTCCATGAACTACTCTTTGTAAGCACAGAATTAGAAACAAAAAACGCCTTCTCTGGAGCTGCTAGTTGGCACAGTGAATAGAGCACCAGTCCTGGAGTCAAGAGGACCTGAGTTCAAATTTGGCCTCAGACACTTAACACTTACTGCGTTTGTGACCTTGGGCAAGTCACTTACCCCAAATTGCCCTACTTTCCCCCCAAAAGAAAAGTTTCCTGATTTAACTAATGAGACAAAAAATGTACAATTTAAAAGAGGATAAAAAGGAAATGAACATTAACTTCAGATGCTTACAGAGTATGGAGCCAGATGCTTTAACTAGGTGAATCTTACAGCCATGACTTTGGATAGTTACTGTTTTAAAGAAGTTATAATAGTTTAGGCATATAAGGATGTTAAAAAAGATGAACTCAAAAATGAAAGAAAGTGATGAAAATACAAAGTAGAAATGTGGCTTGTGTCTGGATCAATAACTGTTTTAATGATTGTGATTTTGGTTCATTAAGTTAAAAAGAAAAATAAACTGAACCCAGTAAGATTTTATCTAGCTGCCCAAATAAAAAATATATCTTCCATCAGTCAATGCCACTTTACTTTTTCAAAAGACTTAGGAATGATACAGTAAAGCACATCAGAATCATATGAAAAATATTTAAGACATGCTTTCTTTCTGTCATAGGGCATTGCCTGGAACAGGTTGAGAAACAAAAAGTTTCAGAAATGGCCCCTGTTGGAACATACAATCTAACTGAGGTGATAAAATTTAACTTTGTGAGAAGACATTAAAATGGAGATAGAGAAAATAGAGGCAGAGACACAATTACAATTTGGGAAATATACAAAAGATCATTAAATAGCATTATCAGATTTATTGGTTGGCAAATAAATAATATGAGGAAGTCAAAAGATGTGAATACCTTACATTGAGATGAGTAGAGGAATATCTCAAAGAATATTTTTTAATAACTTGGAGCAAGTAGGGGCTTGTTTTGTGGGGGGTTTTTTGTATATTTTATTTGAAGATTTTTATTCCTTTCTTTTTTTTTACATTTAAATGGTTTAATTAATTAAGTATTTAGCCAGACTTTATTTGGGTTGAAATTTTTATTTTACTTCTATATAACATCTTCTTCTCTAAGTCTTTCTTTTGTTAGGAAGAATGACCCAGTTCAAATACTAATTTCATAATACAAAAAATACCATTTCCAATCTTAGATTATTTACTTCCCACAAATAAATGAGGGTATGGAAATTTTTTTATTCAATTTGGTTATTGATCTAGACTATGCACTATTAATGCCAACAAACATCAGATCTATACTCTTTGGTCAAATTTAAATTTGTTTGAATGACAGGGTTTCCATTTCTTTTAGAAATACTTTATTACAACATAGAATGTGGATCCTACTTCATCCTCCATTCCTCAAGTTGCTCAGTCCTCTAATGATCTAAAGGAAGTTCACTAAGTTTGAAAAGTCCTGCAATAGATAATCACTCCAGTGATAGCTCCATGATTGATGGACAGGTTCTATTCTTTTCTTCTATTTATCTTTCTATGAAAGGCCTCCTCAGGAAGCTGTCAAATGCCTTCCCTGGGAGTGTTGATGTTCTGTCCATTACCAATTATTCTCATAGATGTAATCTGTGTACAGTATATGAATACTGAACCTCTCACCCAGAGGAGCATGTGAATAGGGATAATGCTTTGGAGTGACGGGTAAGTCCAAATTTATCTCCTGAGGTTGGTAGATGACCCAAATCACTTTAGTTTCAGCTTTTTGATCTGATCAGTAGTGTTGGCTGTCAAAAATGAAAGCAACAAAATAACCCCTTTCAAAATTGTCTTCCACTATTGAATAATAGAAGCAGTACAATCTTGGCATTGACAGAATTCTTGTCAAGGTGTAGAATGTGGGCATTTCAGTTGAATATATAATAATTTGCTCATTAAAATTATTTTTCAAAAAAGAAGATTGCTAAGAACAAAGCATAGAAAAATCATTAGTTATTAACTTGAGAATTATAAAGAAACTGTTATTACCATGTTTCAAATAATGGTACCATTAAAAACATGTTATCTATATGTGAGAACCATTTTGACAATTTAAAAGAATAAAATAAGTATATATTTTAAATAAGCAAATAAATGGGGAAGGAGGGATCTAGTATCTGGACCTGAATGTGTATGGTAATGATAATGTGTCTGACTGCACTAAGACATTGAGCTAGCCCACTATAAGGAAAATAGAATTCCTGTTTAGATACTATGGACGACTATGCTAGAATCATTTAGGAGTAGAACCTGAAAAGTCTTTTAGGGTATGGAAGGCCAATGAGCAGGCTGAAATGACATGCTTGATTTATAGCTAACTGAATGAAAGGAAAGAAGGAGGGAAGGAAGGAAGGAAGGAAGAAAGGAAGGAAGGAAGGAAGGAAGGAAAGAAGGAAGGAAGAAAAGATAACAAGGAACAAAGGTAAGAAGAAAAGAGGGAAAGAGAAAAAAGGAATGATGAAGGAGTAAGAAAAGGAAAGAAGGAAGGAAAAAAGGAGGGAGCAAAGGAAGGAAAGTGAAATGTGACCTTAATATGTGGAATAAATAACATTTTCATTCTGTCATTAATAATAGTATAAAGAATTCTTAAAATGGAGGGAATTTTAATTGTTTCAGTTTCATATTACTTACTTCAATAATAATGTTCCTTAGTCCTTCAGATCCCTGCTGTGCTTGACACTGAAGCTTTGTGAGGTCAACAGAAGTTTTAAATGACTTTCCAGAAATAAACAAGTACTATTGTGGCATAAAATGTGTTGGATCTCCATAGTCTTGATTGCCCTCTTCAAACTTCTTGTTATTGACTGACTGATTACTGATTTGGGGCTTCATTGAGCTCCACACACAGGCTTGTTAATGAGTTGGACTGATTATCAACCTACCACCTTCAGGGAATTTCCCCTGGGCCATTACATTAACAAGGTATGGATTGCATATGTTAATCACTCATAGTCTAGAGGCAAAGCAAGCTGGGTTTTATCCTCAAGTAATTAAAGTTGAATATCCCCTGGAGATTACACACGGACACACACATATTACCCACACACACACATATGTTTCTGAACCCATTTTCTATTTTTAAATATATATCCACCTTAGTCATATTCTGAAAGAAGAATCAGAATAAAAAGGAAAAATCACTACAAAGAAAAACAACAACAAAAAAGAAAATGGTGTACTGCATTCTTTCGCTGGATATGGATAGTGTTTTCTATCATTAATCTTTTGGAATTGCCTTGGAGTGTAGCATTGCTCAGGAAAGCTAAATCTGTCAAAGTAGGTCATTGCACAATGTTGCTGTTTCTGTGTACATTGTTTTCCTGGTTCTGCTCACTTCACTCAGAATCAGTTCATGTAAGGCTTTCCATTCTTAATTTTTTAAATCAGTTTGTTCATCATTCTATTACATTCATATACCACAGTTTGATCAATCAGTTCACAGTTAATGAGCATTGCCTCAGTTTCTAATACTTTGCCATTAGAACAGAGCTGCTATAAATATATTTTGTACATATTGGTCCCTTTACTTTTTTTTAATATCTTTTGCTATACGGACATAGTAGTAGTATTGCTTGATCAAAGGGTATGCATGGTTTAAAGCCTTTTGAGCATAATTCCAAATTGCTCTCCAGAATGGTTGAATCATATACAACTTCACCAATAGTACATTAGTGTTTTAATTTTCACACATCTACTCCAACATTTGTCATTTTCTTTTTCTGTCATGTTGGCCAATCTGACAAGTTTGAGGAAGTATCTAGAGGGCCATTTTAATTTGCATTTCTCTCATCAATAGCAATTTAGAGCTTTTCTTTAACATGACTATAATGCATTTGATTACTTTGTCTGATAACTGCCTATTTAGATTCTTTGACCATTTATCAATTGAGGAATTGCTCTTATTTCTATAAATTTGAATCAGTTTTCTAGGTTTGAGAAATGAAGTCTTCATTGAGAAACTCATTGTAAATTTTTTCACAGTAATGATTATCAACTGTGAATTTTCCTCCATCCTATTTCCACTTGTTTATCCTATTCTCTCTCTCCTTTTACCCTATCCATTTTCAAAAGAGTTTTGTTTCTGATTTTTACCTCCCTCAAACTGTCCTCCATTCTGAGATCTATTCCCTTTCTCTTATCCCCTTTCCTTCCTACTTTCCTGTATGGTAAGTTAGATTTCTACACCCAACTGAGAATGTATATTATTTCCTCTGTGATCCATACCTGCATCCCCCCATTTTACCCTCCAGTGTAAAATTTCTTTCAGGTCTTTTTTTGGTCAGATAATTTATTCCATTCCACCTCCCCCTTTCCCCTTCTTCCAATGGGTTCTTCTTCCTCATAGATTAATTTTATTTGTTAAGATTATCATATGATCACATCCAACTCACACCTTTGCTTTCTGTCTACACATATTCCCTTTAACTATCTTAAATAATGAGAAAGTTTTCAGGAGGTATAAATGTCATTTATTCCCATGAAGGAATATAAACAGTTTAACCTTACTGAATCCCTTATGATATCTCTTCCTGTTTACATTTTTATGCTTCTCTTGAGTCTTGTATTTGAGAGCCAATCTATTCAGCTTTGGTCTTTGTATCAGCAAGCACCCTAGCATAACCAGGGTGGCTGCTAGCACAGGTTCTTAGATTTGCTTTTCTAAAGGAAAGAACTCAAAATGGGTTAACAGTCTCACTTTAATCAAACACATATCATTTACCTAGTTCAGGGGAAAAGTCAGCACCTTGAACTTCAGAGAATACAAACAAGTTACAAGCAGAAGTTACAAGCAAACAGAGAAACAGATCAGCAGACAGGCTTCCAACCATTTGACCATTACATCCGTACCTATTCAGTTACCAAAGAGGGAAGCATCACCATCTGGATTTTTCGAAGATGGGGGGCTCAATGGCTTCTTAATATTTTTCTTCATATCTCAGAAAGTCATCAGCTTCTCTGTGCCCAATTCTAATTTTTAAGGAATTATTTTCTTCAAAGAGCTTTCATATCTCCCTTCTCATTAGGTCAATTCTACTTTTTCAGCATTTCTTCTCTTTAGTTAATTTTTGTGCCTCCATTAACATTTGTTTGTTAAACTTCCATTTTCTTCAGTATATTTTTGTCCCTCTTTTAACAAGCTGTTGACTCTTTTATTCACTATTTTCTTGTGTAAGTCTCATTTTTCTTCTACCTCTCTTACTTTATTTTTAAAATCCTTTTTGAGCTCTTCCATGTGTAATGCCGAGCAAAGGCAAAATCCAGGTTCTGATTATAAGCACAGCAAACTCCATTTATTCAGTGACAGATTAAGGCAAAACTTTCACAGAAAATCCAAATATAATATAACTCAATAATACAGTAAGTCCTCAATTCAATCACAAATTACCAAGGTCCAAGTATGCCACACCTGGGCTGTACATTCGTTTGAACAGTCAACAAAGTCTCTCTTCTGAAATGCAGATTAGTTTTCCAATCATAAACAAAGTACATTCATTTGGTCAGTCACAGAGCACAAAATGTCAAAAGTTTCTCACCCGTGGATCACAACCAAATTACAATACCATCCATTAATGCCAAGCACTTTTCTTAAAAGGGGCAGTAGAGAACACAAAAGGCAATCCACCCTTAAGCTGCAACAAGGTTAAGATATTATCACAGCATCTAATACCCAAGGACAGGTCTTGTCTTGACATGAGGCAAGTTCTCAGCAATCTCTTTTCCTGGGGGAGACAAAGCTTAACAAAGCCACAACATACATAAAACAGTATCCTCCTCAATCAACTCTCTGCCTGCAGAACAGTCACAGAAACCCTGAAAACATCAGCAACACACTCTTCCAGGAATTTTGTACACATACAACGAGAAAATCCTTCTTCAGGTCTTCTGAACCAACAGCAAGGTTCCAGGACCTCTGCAACAACAGCACTGTCCTTTACCAGCAGAAGAGTCTGGCAAAACAACACAAAACAGAAAGACAAAATACCAGCATTACAGCCATGCCTTCTCAGTCCTTGGCAGCTCCAGGTGGCAATTCTCAAAAGTCCTGGGCAGCTCCAACTGGCCCTCAGCTGTACTCTCTCAGCCACAATTGCCTTGGACAATTCTCCTCTCCCTCTCTTCCTCCATGATACTGCTCCCCCAAAATTCTTGTGGCCTCCTCTTCTTGTGGCTCTTTCTAAATCCATGGCACCAGCTCCTCTCAGTTCAACCCTCTCTCTTTACCTCAACAAGTCCATCCTACAAGTGGGATTCACAAGCTCTGGGTTTCAACCCTCAACCTAAAACCCAAGCCAATACAGGGGGAATCTTTAAATTCTATTACCATTACACCATGGTCTGAAACAAATTCTTATTTTTTTTTTTTTGAGGTTTTGGATTCAGAAATTTTTACTTTATTTTCTTCTCGTGAGTATATTTTTTGATCTTCTTTGTTACCACAATGACTTTTTATGGTCAAATTTGTGTTGTTATTTGCTCATTTTCCAGGCTATTTCTTGACTTTTAACTCTAGACTAAAGTGGGACTCTGCTTCAAAAGCTGAGGAGGCACTGTCAAAAGCTTCTGGTTTTTTGTTCAGCTGTTTTCAGAGGTTATTCTGGGAATACGTAAGATTTTGGCTCTTCCAAGGTAGTATAAAGCATATTTGCTCCTTTCCTATACTGTGTATTAGTTTGTGGGTGACCACAAGCACTCATTTAAACTCATGAAACTGTGACCTGGGATTCTGCTTCCCCATGGCCACAAGCTCTGCTGTACTAGTACTCCTCCTTGCACTGGGTCTAATACCCAGGATTGTGACTCAGTTCCAAGAATAGGCCATGCAATAGAGTCCTGCCTGTGTTCCCAGTTAGGTGACTCCTGTAAATCTCCTTCTGACCCACTACCCAAACCCCTTACAATCTATGCATTGAGAGGTCTGGAAACTACCACTGCTGCCACTGATTCAGTCACCTCAAGGCCTCCTACTGCTTTGCTTGGGCCAAGCCTATGCTTGTATAGCCTGCTTTGGACTGTGCTTCTCTCACATTGGTACAACACACCTTTCCTTCTGCCTTTCTAAATTGTCTTGTTCTGGAAAATTTGTTCAGTTTGTCTTTTTGTGGGCTCTGCCATCTTGAATTTTTTAGAGTCATTATTTAAAGGTATTTGGAAAGGTTTTGGGGAGAGCTCACACATCCCTGCTCTTACTTTTCAATCTTGGCTTCACTTCCCAGGATGGATTTTATTCAGCCCAGAATTAATTCTCCAAGGCGTAAGGAGTGACCTTTAGTATCCAAGCTGGTGGAAGCTGAGATGACATGAGTCAGTGGTATCACATTTGAATATGAACTTGTTAGGCAAGTGCTATGTAGGAATTGAGCAAAAATTTTGGTTCTATTATTCTAAGAGACTATATCATTGTGGTAAACACCATTTTGTAAATGCTGTTTCTTGTTAAGTATTAAATGGGAATGGAATGTTAATAGTTAGCCCCTAATAATAGAGAACACATGACTAGTGGTGGTTTATGTTGATGGAACTAGAAAACAACACCTACAAAGCTCTCAGGGTAATCTAAAATCCTGAATAACATATTTCTTTGTTCCCCTGGCTTCTTTCTATACCTAATCCCACCTTCTTTAGTAGGTTATCCTTGTTTCCTCGTTGGTGCTAACACCTTCAGTCTAAAATTATTTTCCATCTTCTCCGTTTTAAATTTTGATGTTGCTGTTTATATCTTGTTTCACCTCATCTAATATTTGGCCCCTGAGGCCAGAAACTTTACTATCCATTCGACATAGTATCTGGAATATAGTAAGAATTAAAAAAAGAAAATATTTGTTGAGTAACATCAGAATACCAAAAGTAGATAGCCCCCACAGAGCTCAGTGAATAGGAATCCCATGCTCCAGAAAGCAAAAAATAAAAATAGTACAGAATATCTAAAATATATGATACTTATGTTCTTTGAATAGAAATAAAGACGCAAATAATTGCAGAATACTTGCTCATTGTTGATCTATGCTAGGTGCTAGATCATATAGCTACATGCTAGCATAACAGAAATGGAAATACTACCCTAATCAATTTATAAATTCAGTGTTTTACCAACAGAAACACCAAAAAGGTCTTTTGGAGATATAGTTAAAAGAATAACCAAAGTTATATGGAAGAACAAAAAATGGTGAGGATTCTGAAAGTCAATAATGAAAAAAAAATTTAGGAAGGAGTGAGCACTAGAAATAGTATCTATCTATCGATCTATCTATCTATCTATCTATCTATCTATCTATCTATACTAAGAGAAAGTAATTATCACATCATTTTTCTACTGGTAAAAATAACACACAAAAATTGAACACTGAAAAAGATTAGGTACACAAGATGATGAAATGAAGTGTTAAGAGAAAATAAACTTAAAGATGGCAATGACTGAAGTAACAAAACCTGAGAAAATCGGAAAGAAATATCAGAGAAATTAGGCTTATGTCAGCACTTTATAAAATATAACAAAATAATGTGCAAAACAATAAATGAACAAGATATAAGCATCTTGTAAATAATCAGGGAATGAGATGCCTTTCACAACTATAGATATGAAATGAGCAATATTAATAACATTTGAAAAATAAAAAGCTTCTAACAAAGAAGAATTAGGGGAGGCAGAGCCAAAATTGCAGAGTAATGACAGGGACTCAGCTGAGCTCTCCATCAAACCACTCCATATAATTTTAAATAATGACTAAACAAGTTCTCTAGAGGCAGAACCCACAAAAAATAGAGTGAAACAATTTTCTAACCCATGACAACTTGAAAGTCATGCAGAAAAGGTCTATTGCCCCAGGGTGGAAGGAGAGCATTGTCCAGCTCAAGACTCACCAGTGCAGACAGGTCCCAGCAAATACAGAGAAGATTGAAAAAAGAAGAAAGTATGAATAAATCAGCAGCTTGGTAAAAGAGACAGAAAAATACTGAATAACAACGATATTTTATACTGTCAAGTACTTATATTTTTATATTATTAAAATAGAAAAATATTGATTAATGTACCAAACTATATGGGAATTTTTAAATTTATTTTTGGGAATTTCCACCACTTTGTCAAACAAAGAGTGTTCTCTCTGTTTTTATTAATGGGAATTTGAAAGTTTATGTTTGTCTCCAGACATGGGATAAACTAAATAACTGATATTCTGCAATAATTTGTTTAACTCTAGAAGTTAACTTTAAAAAAAACTAAAGATACAACTTGAGGGCTTTTTTAAAGAGGAAAAGTAATAAAAGAAAAATGAATACAATATAAGGAGAAGAAGTTAATAAGTCTTTGGACTCACATGTTAATTCGTTGTTAATTGTAAATGCAAAAAAAAAAAA
>JAQQSW010020498.1:0-10841 GCA_028646575.1 Pseudocheirus occidentalis | reverse complement strand
CTGGGAGCAGTTTGGCCGGACCCGCTCTTCTCCTCCTGAGTTAGCAAAATCCACTGACCTTTCTCTTAGCCTTTTTTTCTTCTGGCCTGATAAATGTGGTAACTGTGCCTCCAGTGTAGCCGATCTGCTCTCCTATAGACACGGCCTGAACCAACCAGGGTTTTGGCTGTGGCTCCCAGACTGCTGGGAAGAGCCCCACTTGCTGAGCTGCCTGTAGCAACAGATGTGCTTTCTGTCTTTTGGAGAGTTTTGGAGATTGAAAATCTGTTTAGAGTCCCATTTTATGAGTTTTTTAGAGTGTTTGTGTGGGAGCTGCAGTGCTTTGCTGCTTCTATGCCGCCATCTTGGCTTCGCCTTTTACTTTCTTCTAGACTTCCCCAATTCCATTGAAGAGGAGAAAAGATCATCAGTCTGCTATTATTTCCCTGTACCATGTGATATTCTTCCCTTTCTCCATTTGTTACTTAAAGCTTATGTTTATATAGAACACCTTGTCTAGACCACCACTAGCACCTCTGAGACTCAGTTTCCTCATATATAAAGAGAAGCATTTGGACTAGATGACCTCTAAGGTCCCTTTCAGCTTTGTCTATAATCCAATGAGCCAATAAAATGACTTTTGAAAAGATCATATTTTATAGAATGATAATGCTTGCCAAGCACTTTATTTACAACTTCTCAAGGCAGGTAGAACAGATATTATTATGCCCATTTTGCAAATAGAGAAACTGAACTTCAGAGAGCTGGACTGATTTGCCAATGTTACAGCTAGTAACTGTCTGGTCCAGGATTTGAAACCAGGTCTCCTGACTCCAAATCCAGGACTTTCCCCCCACCTAATTATTCTAATATTTTCTTTCCCACCCACTGTTGCAACCTCAGTCTCCCTGACACAAGATTTGCAGCATGAGCTAAATAGAACTAATACAGAGTTCTGGAAGAGATAGTCCTCTTTTTTGCCTAAACTAATCTTTCCACTTATCACCTTAATCCCATCCCTTCCCACCTCCTAAGAGATTTGCCCCATTCACCATTTTCCCTCTCCTGCCCTTCAGTCTTCCTTTCTGAATCCTTCTTAGGATTATATACCACAAAGCTAGAGCATACTTATATAATAACTATACTTTTTAAAAAGGCTTCACTTTTATGCTACCATTACATTTCATTCCTTTCCATCCACGAGAGCTTTCTAGAAAGTATAGTCTGTACTTGCTGGCTCCAGCTCCCTGCTACCCACTCATTCATTCTTCAGCTCCTTACACTCTGGCTCCCACCTCCACCACTAGCCTGAAAGTGATTTCTTAAAGGTCACCAATGACCTACTAACTGACAAAAAAAAAATGCAGTGGATTTTTCTTAGTCTTCATTCTCCTTGTAATCTTTCAGTGGTCTCATCTACTCCCAAGGCTTCACCTATGACCAGATGACACTCAAACCTCTGTTCCTCCATTTCCAGTCACCTTCTCCCTTTGTCTTGCTGGATGTCTTGTCAGCACTTTAAGATAAAAATGTCTAAAATTAACTCTTCTTTATCTTTCCCTCTAAACCTGTTCCTTCTTAAAACTTCTCTCTTTCTGTTAAAGGCACTGCCATTTTCCCAGTTACCCAACTTAAAATCTTAGCATGAGTTTTAACCCTTCCCTTTCCTACACTTTCTCCCCACTTCATTTAATCAGTGATCATGTTCTGTCAATTATATGACCAAAGTATCTTTGGAAACTGTTCATCTTGTCAACATGCACTGTCACCATCCTTGCTTAGGCTCCTATTATATCTCACTTGGAATATTGTAGGAACCTGTAATGTTAGTGGGATTTAAGATCTTCCCTGCCCATGAATAGGCCTCACATGGAGCCCATTAAGGGAAGCTTGCTTAGGGGAGTCTTGCTTGTAGGAAGGCTTTCACACATTTTGCTAATTTCTAATTAGGCACTGAGTCATGAGGGTTGTGATGCCTTCTGGTTCTGAGAAGTGTATATATACTCTGAGTTGGTATTTTGCTTTTGGAGCTCACTTATGAAAACGATTTTGTGATTCCCTGGTCAAAATTCTGAGTGGCCACATGTTCAGAGCTCCCCAGCTGCTCAGATGTAAAGGCTCTCTTGATCCAGGGATATATATAAAGTGCATAGTTGATTTGGGTAGTCAGAGTTCTGTCTGTTGGTCTTTATTTCTCTGTCTGTATTTTCTCTGAAGTTCAGGGTGCTGACTTTCCCCCTAAACTAGTGAATGTAATTTAAAAAGATTGTTGACCCCTTAAACAGCTATCTTTCCTAGTAAATCAGATCTAAGAACCTGTGCTAGCAGTCATCCTGGGTATGCCAATGTGGTTGCCTCTATAGACCCTTGTTACTGGTCTCCCTAACTCCTGTTTCACTCTGCTAATCCTGGACATAATGGCCGAATAGCTTCCAAATGAATAGCTCTGATCCTGAAACTCTGCTCAAAAACTTCAAGGGAATCCCCATTGTCCACTAAATAACAGATCAGTCACCATCTTTGCTTACAAGGCCTTGTAGCTTCAAACTATTTTTCCAGCCTTATTGCATGATCTCATGTTACAGAGCTTCCTCTCCTCCAAACTATTCTTCTCAGGTCTGTAAGTAAGACTGGTCTTCTTTATGGTTACTTCCTTCCTTATGCCTACATTATTTCTTTTCTCAAAATCCCTGGGTTCCTAGGATTATAGACTGAGAGCCCCAAAGGATGATACTATATTCCATTAATGGTTCCTCACTGCCTATGTAATGAAAATAGTAAGTGCCCAGTCTATCATTCAAGGACCCCCATAATCTGGTACCAGCCTCTCTTTCTAGTCTTATATATATATATATATGTGTGTGTGTGTGTGTGTATGTGTATGTATATGTATATATTTCCCTTCATATTCCCCATGCTTTAAGCAAACTGGACAACTTACCATCTTTGGTGCATATCCTGTCCTTTCCTGACTTCATGCCTTTGCCTATGCTGTACTCTGTTCTTAGAATATTCTTATGGCCATCCACATTTACCCTCATTCCCCTGTCAACTACCCCCACTTCAAACCCAAATTCCTACACTCTTTTGAAGTCCAACTCAAATGTCATTTCCTCTAAAAAGCCTTCTCTGCAACCACATCTCTGATTGTATCAGTATGGGGAACTCCCAGATTACAAATGTCCTCCAAAGATGTAGTTCCCTTATCTTCATAATGCTTTGAAACCCTTCACACTCATATTCATGTCAACTAGCAGCAGCAGCAGCATCATTTGAAGGACTGCTGTGCGGAAAGAGGGATTAGACTTGTTCTTCTCTGTTCCAGAAGGCAAAGCTAGGAGCAATGGGTAGAGTAGCAGGTTTAGATTTCACGCAAGGAAAAAAATTAAATGATTTGTATGTGTGTATATGGACCTGTGACTTCGTAGGCCTAGGGAATTCCCATCACTAATGCAGGTTAGCAACATTATGTAACTTGAGATCTTTAAAAGATGACTAGCTCACTTAGAGGAAGGGACTTGGCAGAGGTCACATAGCAGGAATGTTCCACAGACAGGACTTGAACCCAAATCTTCTTATCTCCAAGTCTGGTTTTCTATCAGTTATATAATGCTGCTTCTCATTATACATTTATGATACTTTTGTGTACATCATGTGATATTAGGGTACTGAAGCAGTAGCAGCTTGTAGCTTTCCTTAAACAAAAAGAAAGTCATTGAATTTAATTATCCAGTTAGGGAATGTAATATCTGAATCCTCCACCAGGTGGCACCCCACTCCAGCTGCCAGCCAAGTGGTCTTGTTGGAGTCTCTTTGGCACATGGGTGAGAGAGCCTTCCAAAGGGCTGCAGCATGCCTGATGGCTACAAGAAAGTACTTATCCTGCAAATGCTATGCCATATGGCTTCATGGGTAGTATTAGTTATATTAAAGCCACATTAACTTTAGAATTTAGCTGGGAAGATGTTATCGGACATTACTCAAAATGTAAAAAAGTTGAAATCTATGTCTCTAGAGACCTAACCCTGCATGTGTAAAGAAGGAAAGGGAAAAAAAAAAACACATTTATTAAGCACTTACTATTTGCCCAGCACTGTGCTAAGCAGAATATCCTCTATCATGAAACAATAGCGCACAATCACAAGACACAGGTCCTCAACATGTGAGGGCTACATAGTTTACTAAACATTTCAAAAAGCAAAAGGAAAAAGGCCAAGTGTTTCTTCGTGGTGCCATCCAACTTCAATCAGCTCCCAGAATCCTTCCATTTGCCATCCCAGTTCTTTGAAGGTGATAAGAAAAGTTTTTGACCTCTCTTACTGCCTTATCCAAAAGGGAATAAGTGGGGAGGGTTGTGTGTCTAGGACAGTACAGATTGTACTGAGGGAAAGCAGAGGAAACATGATGGAAGAAAACTTTCTTCCCTTCCAACTCAGGAGATACCCATTCATTTCTGAATCCCTTGTTATTTGACTACTGACTCCATCATATGCTGGAGCCAATTCTTACTGGATCTCAGATGACTGCTAAATTTTCAATGTGAGCATTTACATTGGATACACATCATGGCTTGATTTATAGTTTTGTTGATTTCTAGACTTAAAGAAAGTGATAGAGAAAATGATAGTAAGACTAATTTGACTTAAAAGTTTGTATACACATTTTTTTCCCTAAAAAAAAAAAAACAGGTTGTTAAACATTCACCCTATTGGAAAAACGCTCTCAAGATTTCTTAATTGACAAATCCAAAGGCGTATCCTTCTTGACTTCTCTGTAGCTTATTACTCTGATGACCACTATGTACCTTTTCCTCTCTTGTCTTCTGAGCGCTGCTCTCTCCTGATCCTCCTCCTGTCTGTTTCTTCTCTATCTCCTTTACTAAATCATCATGCGTCCCCTTCTCCTATTCTAAAGGGCTTTGTCCTGGTTCCTCTTCTCTTTTCTCTCTACATGTCTTCTCTGGTTTCCTGTGGCTTTAAGTACTATCTCTGTGTAGATGACTTACAAATACATATATGCATTCCTAGTTTCTATTCTGGACTCTAGAACCACATTAATCAACTAACTTCTGGACACACATTTCTAGAATTCCCACGGATATGTCAAATTCCATAAGCCAGGAGTGAAACTAATTTTTCTTCTAAAGAAAGAAAATAAGTACTTTATATTTGGGGCATAAGCCTACCAGAGACAAATTTAAATTATAGTATTTCCAAACAAAGACAAAATTTCACAATAAAATTAAACATAGCTACCATACTGAGTTCAAGGGAAAGTTCAGTTAACAGTTTTGATTCATCAAACAAAAGAATAATCATTTAACGTTTGGTGGGCCCTAAAACCATTGGATCCCTTTTTAACCCTTCCTTCAAAGATACGAGTTCTTAAACTTTTTGGTATTAAAGACCACTTTGGCAGTTTGGTGAAATCTATGGTTTCCTTTTCAGTCAGTCAACCAATCAATAGTTATTAAGTATTCATTATGTGCCAGGCACTGTTAATAGATAGGGATGCATGCAATAAAATACATCGAATTACAATAAAACCAATAATATTGAAATATAATTGTGAAAAGATTTTAAATACAGGTTTACAGACCTTAGGTTCAAGAACCTATACTTTGAGGATTCTCCTTTCCATTTGGTCAAAAGTTAACTCAAGTGATACCTCTCTTAACAGACTTCTTGTTGCTCAGTTGTTTTCAACTGTGTCTGTCTCTGTGACCCCATTTGGGGTTTTCTTGGAAAATATACTGAAGTGGTTTGCCATTTCCTTCTCTGGATCATTTTACAGATGAGGAAACTGAGGTAAACAGTGTTAAGTGACTTGTCCAGGGTCACACAGCTAGCAAGTGTCTGAGGTCACTTTTGAACCCAGATCTTCTTTACTCCATGCTTGGCTCTCCACTGCCCCACCTAGCTGCACTTAAAAAACTTAGGAAAAGACTTCTTCCTTCTCTTAGTCTGTTCATTACTCTAATGAATTCAGAAAGGAGTCCTATCCTGAGATGATTAGAAACCAAACTAGGCCTTTAGTCAGAATAATTCTACAAGATTTCATTGCAGGACATTGGGACTTGACGATTAAAGATTGATAAGACTGATTGATGATTGATAAGAATTTCATATTCAGATCAAACCAAGGACTCCAGACTAAAGTACTATCATAATTTTATACTGTGATATAAAGTATAAAAAGAGAAAGGGGGGGAAGGTTAGGCCCTCAATATGCTTCCATACTCCTAAACTTTCCTCTCCTCTAAACTTTGCTGTTTTTGTTGAGGATACCACCATCCTTCCCATCACCCAGGTTCGTCCCTTTGGGATCATTCTGGACTCTTTTTTCTTCTTCCCTCATCCTCTACATTTAGTCATTTGTCAGGCTTCTGAAATCTACCTTCATATCAATTGCTTTTCTCCTCTTCTCTCATTTCTCAGGCCTACCACTTTAATTCAGCTCATAATCAACTCATAACTGAACAAAAGTAATAGGCCTTTAATTAGTTTCTTGTTTTCCAGTTTCTTGTCTTACCAATCAATGCTCAGTACAATTACAAAATAACAATCCCTTTTTAAAAAGCACATTCAGTTATGTCCAACTCTTTGTGACCTTCATTTGAAGTTTTATTGGCAAAGATAATAGAGTGATTTGCTATTTCCTTCTCCAATTCATTTTACAGATGAGGAAACTGAGACAAACAGTTAAGTGACTTGCATAGGGTGACATAGCTAATGTCGGAGGCTAAATCTGAACTCAGGAAAATGAGTCTTCCTGACCTCTGGCCCAACACTCTATCCACTGAGCTACCTAATTTCCCTTAAAAAAAAAAAAAGCAGAGAAGAGGACAGAAAGAAGTTCTGAAGGAAGCACAGACAAGCAGGAAGGACAGTTTTGAAAGTAACATGTAGAATTTATTATATATTTAAACTCAAGCTGTATGGAATGGATATTTGAGGTTTCACATAGGATCTCTATTGTGTTGTGCTGTGTTTATGAAAATTCAGGGGGGGTGTTTAAATTAAGAGCAATTTTTAAAATATCTAACTAAGGCGTAGGTCTAACCATGTCAATCTCTACTCCTTATCAAGGCTGCTCAATACTTCAAAAATAGAGTATAAACTCCTCAGTCTAGCATTTAAGGCTTTCCATAATCTGACTCATAATCTACTTTTCATACTTGACTGCAACTGTATTGCTATTTGCTTGGAATGAACTCCCTCCTAATTTCCTTTTTCTACTTTTTTTTCTTCCTCCTCTTTGTCTTCCTCCTCCTCTTCCTCCTTCTCCTCCTCTTCCTCCTTTTCAATGGATACTTATTACCCAATTACAATGTACAGAGGATTGTACTAAGTGCTAGAGAGGCAAAAAGACAAAAACATGGTCCTTACCTCTAAAGAACTCACCTTCTAATGGGGAGACAGTAAGTTGCAGTTGTTCAGTTATATCTGACTCTTCATGACCCGACTTTGGGTTTTCTTGGCAAAGATACTAGAATAGTTTGCCATTTCCTTCTCCAGCTCATTTTACAGATGAGGAATTGAGGCAAATAGGATTAAGTGACTTGCCCAGGGTCATACAGGGAGTATGTATCTGAGGCCAGATTTGAACTCAGGAAGATGAGTCTTCCTGGCTCTAGGTCCAACACTTTAACATACGATACATATATATATATATATATATATATATATATGTAAAAATACAAGTCATGCATCTATATGGCAACAGGTATATATTACTACAGCTAGGTGACAGAGTGATGGGCCTAGAATCAGAAAGACTCCTCTTCCTGAGTTCAAATATGGCTTCAGACACTAGCTATGTGACCCCAGGCAAGTCACTCAACCCTGTTTGCCTTAGTTTCCTTATCTATAAAATGAACTGGAGAAGGAAATGGCAAATCACTACAGTATCTTTGCTAAGAAGACTCCAAATGGGGTCATAAGACGCTGGACATGACTGGAAATGACTGAACACAAACAACAAAGATATATATTGGTCATCCTTTGTACTGGAAGAGGACCAATGACATCATGATGTTGGGGTCAAGGCATAGTGTATTTGACTGTGGCTGATCGATCCAATATGAGTTTGGAAGGTTCTATCCTAGGTTGAGTACAAATAGTCCACTGAACATTTTGCATAGAGATGTCTCTAGATTTGTTCATCTAGTGTTTCCTTTATGCTACTTCGGTTCTGCTTTGCTCATAGTGCACAGCACCTTCCCTGATGTAGTATGCAGGGAGGGCCTCACAATTAATATTGAAGTTCTTCGGAGAAACTTTGAGAGTGCCCTTATCACTTTTTTTGACCTCCTCATGAACTTTGTCTTGTTCAAGTTCTGTGTAAGATAGTCTTTTAGGTAAACATCCTCTTGGCATTCAAACATTGTGGCCATCCCATTGGAGTTGTGCTCTCTGCAGTAGAGTATGAATACTTAGTAGTTCAGTTCAAAAGAAGATCTTAGTGTCAGGTACATTATCTTGTCAGAATCTTGTCAGAATCATTCAACTGGAAGTGGTTCAAAATGGCACATCATCCAGATTTCACAGGTATGCAACAATGAAATCAGCACAATGGTTCTACAGACCTTCAGTTTTGTAGACAAATACCTCTTTGCCACACTTTCCTTCAGAATTTCCCTACCACTGAACTAGCTCTGGCAATGCATGCACCAACCTCATCACCTATGTGTATATCCCTGAGAAGTACACTGCCAAGGTAAGTGAACTTAACCAAACTTCTCCATTTGCTATAACTAATAGTTCCACTACGGATGATGTGGTGCTGGCTGCTGGAGCACCTGTGTTTTCTTGGTGTTAATTGTCAGGACAAAAGAAGCAGAAGTGGTAGAGAATGGATCTATACTCCATTGCATCTCAGCATCAGAGACTGTATTGTGTACACAGCAACAATCATCTGTGAACAAAAAGTTGTGCACCAACTCTGAATCTACTTTAGTGTTGGCTTGTAGATTTTTAAAGTTATAATTTGCCATTAGTGTGGTAACTGATGATGCCACTTTTGTCCTCAGTGAAGGAATCCAACAACATTATGAAAAATATCAAACACAGAGCCCTGCTTCTCTCTATTGGAGACTATGAAAGTGTGAGAATATCATCCTTTACCTAAAACCTGGTTAAGCTTGCCATCATGAAACCAGAATATAATACATCTGATGTACATCTCCAGGCAGCCAAATTTCACCATGGTCTTCCACAAGCCTTCATGACTGACAGTATCAAAGGCCTTAGTCAGACTGATGAATATTACATACATACCTCTGTTCTGCTCCTGGCATCCTCCTGGAATTGACAGGCAGGAAACACCATTATCAACTGTTCCTTGGTCCTTTCTGGAGTCCCACTTGCTCTTGCGTGGATGACCATTTTTTAGGTGAAAAGAAGCCTATTAAAGAGGACTCTAGCAAGAATATTGCCAGCAGCAACTAAGAGAAAGACACCCTGCCCCACCCCCACTATGATTGTCGCATGACAATCTGTTTTCTTTTCTTTTGTAGAGATAGACAATGGAGGCATCTTGGATCTCCTGTGAGTTGCACATAACCCAGAAGAATTCAATCAGCCTTTCTATTAGCAGTGGACCCCTTCCTCGTAGATCTCTGCTGGGATGGAATCAGCACCAGGTACTTTGCCATGACAGAAGCTTAATGGCATTCAAAACCTTTTCTTCAGTTGAAGTTTGGCTACTGAGGGATTGACCTCAACTTGAGGTGTAAGGTCAATAGCTTTAGCATTGATTGATGACAGTCTATTGATAACACTATGGAAATGTTCAGCATCCTCTATAGGATCATGTTCTTATTACTGATCAGTGTGCCTCCCTAAGTGCTGAGTAGCTGGGATGCAACAGAGGCCTTTGGTACATAGATGGTCTTCAGGGCATCAGAGAAGCATTTTGGATTGTTGCTATCTGCATAAAACTGGTTCTCATCTGCCCTCTTACTGAGCCAAGAATCCTGCATCTCTATAAGTTTTGCTAGAACTTTGTTTTTGTTTGTTTTAGGTTTGTTGTTGTTATTGTTTATGAAAGGCAATCACGGTTAAGTGACTTTCCCAGGGTCATGTAGCTGTTGCACTTTACTTTTGATAGAATTAAATGCTGCTTTCTTAGAGATGGATAAATGGTCTGGCTGGCAAACCTTGTGGAGTTATTGTTTTTCATTTAGCAGTTTCTGAATTTCCCCATTATTTTTTGTCAAACCAATCCTGATATTTTTTTAATATAAATATTTTGTTTTCTTGTTTACATCATTCATTTCCATGAGATTTTTGAGTTACAAATTTTCTCACCATCATTCCCCTACCCCAACCCCAAAACAACGATACCACTGTAAAGCCCCTGCCCCAATCTGCTCTCTAACTTTCTGGTAGTGCAGGGAGGGTCTCCCTACACCAGCCCCCGTATATCTTAATTCCTAGTTGCATGTATTGTAGAGCTTTAAATTCTAGATTCTTTCGGTTACTCCCTCATCACCCACCTCCACTGGAAGAACAAGCAATTCAATACAGGCTGTGCATGTGTAATTACACAGGACATCTTCACAGCGGACATATTGTGACAGTCTGATCATATGTCCCTCCTTCCTATCCCACCCCTCCTTTTTCTGTTCTCTACCCTGTCCCTGTCCCTTTACTGAAGTATGTGCTTCCAGCATCCCTCCCCCAGCCCCTGCCCTCCCCTCCGTCATCCCACCTCTCATCCCGCCTCTTATCCCCATGCCCCCCACTCTCCTGTGTGGCATGATACCCAGTTTAGAGTTTATATCATTCCTTCCCCAAGCCAGATTAAATGAAAGTAAATGAAAATAAAGTTGTAACAGTTATCCCTTGCCTCTTCTATAT
>JAQQSW010020497.1:0-10841 GCA_028646575.1 Pseudocheirus occidentalis | reverse complement strand
GTTAGGTTGTTTATTCTTTCTTGCATCATTCTCATTTCTCTTCCCAATTTTTCTTCCACTTCTCTTTTTTGGTTTTCAAAGTCCTTTTTAAGTCGATCTATGGCTTGTAGGCAATCTTCATGTTTCTTGGAAGCATTTGGTGTGGGAGTTCTGACTGTGTTGTCTTCCTCCCACTCCATGGTTTGATCCTTTTTGTCCCCAAAAAAGGATTCTAGAGTTTGATTACTGTTCTTACTTTGCTTCTTTCTCCTCATGTTGGCCAGTCAATTAATTGCTTGATTTTTTTAGCTCTGCTAAAAGCTCTGCTTCCAGGGGGGAAAGCTCTGTCCCAAATTGATAGGGTGTTCACAGCTTCCAGAGCTATTAGGTGGGTCCTGCAGCTCCCACCAGCTTTGGCTCGCTGAATACACACCCCAGGACCACCACCCAAGACCACAATCCAGATCCAGGCCACTCAATGCAATGCAAGAGCCCTTGGCCTTTGATCAATCGCTTTCCCCCCCTCCCCGCAGTCCGCAGGCCAGGAGCTCTGTGGCAGTTGGGGTGGGCTGCTTCCTTGTCCTAGGGGCAGTTTGGCCAGATGCTTTTCCCCCCCCAAATTTAGCTTGAATTCCACTGACCTTTTTCTTAGCCTTATTTCTCAGCCTTATTTCTCCTGGCTTAATAAATGTGGAGATTGCCCCAGGTGCTGCCAATCCTCTCTCCTGTAGACTCCAGCTGTGGCTTTTCCCAGCTGCCCTGGGGCCAGGCTGTGGTTTTGGGCTGGGCTGGCCTTAGCTTGCGTTGAGCCCATCCTGCTGAGCTGCCTTTAACGCAAGATGTGTTTTCTGTATTTTTGTGGGTTTTGGAGCCCTAAAATTTGTTTAGAGTTGTATTTTATGGGTATTTAAGGTGGCTGTGTGGGAGCTGTGAAACTTTGCTGCTTCTATGCTGCCATCTTGGCTCCACCCCAAACCAACCATTCTGGAGAGCAATTTGGAACTATGTCCAAAGTCCTATAGAATTTTACATACCCTTTGATCAAGCAATACCACATACAAAAAAAGGGGAAAGGTCATATTTGTACAAAAATATTTATAACAGCTCTTTTTGTGGAGCAAAGAATTAGAAACTGAGAGAATGCTCATCAATTGGGGAATAACTAAACAAGCTGTGGTATGTGATCATAAAGAAATATTATTGTGCTTTAAGAAATGACAAGCAGGGTGATTTCAGTAAAATCTTGAATCACTTACACAAAGTAATGTGTAGAGCAGGCAATAGAAGCAGAACACTGTATACAAGAACAACAATATTGTTTGATGAAGAGCAGTCACAGCTCTTCACAATGAAGAGCTGTGACTGCCTTAGCTTTTCTCAACATTACAATGATCCAAGACAATAAAAAATAACTGACACAAAGTGAACAGAATCAGAACATGGCCCACAGTAACAGCAATATTGTTCAATAAGCAAGTATGAATGACAGCTATTTTCAGCAATACAGTGATCCAAGACAATCCCAAATGATGTAAATTCATTTTTTGTGTTTAACTACTTAACCAGTCAATGAAATTAATTGCTGGTTATGATACAAAAAGTTCATTTTTCTACTGGCTCACTATAAGTAATGTATTAAATGACAAACATGCCTTATTTCAATTGCACGTATTACTTTTTTTTAATGTTTATATTTAAACTCTCCTTTGTAAGGATAGGATTTCTTCAGACATAACTTTCCTTTTCTACCCCTGGAAAATCTGCTATCCTCATCACTGGAACTCTACTGAGTGAGGAATCTGTGTTGCCAAACAGAGCTTTGAGAAGCTGACAAGGAGACGATTAATAGCGATAATAAGTGGAAAATAAGTTCAAATCAGAAAAGAACTTAGCATTGCAATTAGGGGCACTTCAAGGTCTGTTTTATTGAAAGGTTGTGGATATCCATAATGCTTTCATTGTGGCCTCTACTGTAAATGCATAGCCAACGTGGTTCCAAAGTCTGTAATCTCTGTTACAAGAATAAAAACCAAAGGAAGACCTTGTTCTGATAATTTCAGCTTTTATAAAATGTGATTACAAGGTAACCTAGGGATGCGAGAACTACTCTGGTGCAGTAACAGCCAGTCAGTGAGAGTCTATGCATACCTGTGAACATTTGCATATGAATGGCCACCCTTTGTAGAAATCTGGAAACAGTTTGATGTCAAGTTGAGAAGCTAAAAATATATGTTGCCCTTTATCAGAAAGAATAAGAAAGTGAAGGTATCGTTGAATGAACTCAAAAAGCATTATATGCCTGATGATAATGATTTTGAGGCATTGCAGTAAGAATCCTATTATGGTTGAAATATGGACATTGTTATTGTTCCAGAGCATTAATATCCCAGTAAGAACTTTGGGTGATTATTTACTGTTTAAGATGGCCATTGAGAAATTTTTAGTTCAAATCCTTTGGACCACTATCTAGATCCTCCAAGGGGTCTGTGAACCCCTAAATGGAAAGTGCTTCAAGAAGACTAATAGTGAAGCATGCTGTCCATTTCCTTACAAAAGGATGATAGATTGCCCAAAGGGCAAACTGTATATCCTTTGATCCAGCAATACCACTACTATGCCTGTGTCCCAAAGACATTATAAGAAGAGAAAAAGACCCACATGTAGAAAAGTATTTCTAGCAGCTCTTTTTGTGGTGGCCAAGAATTGGAAATTGAAGGTATGTCCATCAATTGGGGAACAGCTGAACAAGTTGTGCTATACGAATGTAATGGAATACTATTGTTCCATATGAAATGAGCATCAGGCAGACTTGAGAAAAACAGAGAAAAACACACATGAACTGATGCTGAGAAGTGAGCAGAATCAGGAGAACACTGAACACATTAAGAACAACATTGTGCTATAACCCAGTGTTGGACTTCTCTTCTCAGCAATACAATGATCTAAGATATTTCCACAGGATTTATGATGGAAAATACTATCTATATCCAGAAAAAAGAACTGTGGCATCTGAATGGAGATTGAAGCAGACTATTTTCCCTTTTTCGTTTGTTTTTTTTTCTTTCTCATGGTTTTTGCCTTTTGTTTTGATTCTTCATTTACAACATGACTAATGTGAAAATATGTTTAATATGATTATATATGTAAAGCATATATCAGATTGCATGTTGTCCTAGGGAGGGGAGAGGGGATGAAGAAAGGAGAGTTTACAACTGGAAATCTCATTAAAAAAATGAATACTGAAACCTATTAACTAATTAGTAGTAAATGTATTTTTTTTTTTGCTTTATGGAGGGCAATTGGGGTTAACTGAGTTGCCCAAGGTCACACAGCTAGGTTGTTTTTTTTATGTTAAGTATCTGAGGCCAGATTTGAACTCAGGTACTCCTGACTCCAGGACTGGTGCTCTATTCACTGTGCCACCTAGCTGCCCTGAGTAGTAAAAGTATGATAGACTCAAATTTGTGTATGAGACATATTTTCAGACATGGGAAATGCCATGCATTTTTTAAATGTTGTTTATTACAAGGATTTATTTTTAGTACAAACAGATTTTATTTTTAATATAAAACTTTATTTTCCCCTTTGAGACATTAAAACAATTTTAAAACGTTTTTTAAATTTGGAATTCCAAATTCTATCCCTCCTTCCCCTCCGTCCTCCCTCAGATGGGAAGCGATTTGATATAGGCTATGCATGTGCAATTATCATTACAAGGATTTTATTTTTATTTTAGTGACCAGAGCATTTAAAGACAACTTTAAAAAGAACTAAGTAATCGCTATCCCAAAAAATTATTAGGCCAAAACAAAACCTTTTATGTTTCCAGTAATTCCAGTAGTTATATTCTTCATATGCTCTCAAATACTGCAAGAGAAAAAAAAAACAAGACTGAAAGCTATTACTAGGGAAATAACATAATACTTTCAGATATGATAGGTCATGAAAGAATTTTAATATTTAGTATATGGGCCCCAAATGGCATAATATCTCTGAAGAAAATGATGGAAAGTGCAGACAATTAAAGTGAAAGTGAAAAGGAAAGATTGAAAGTGGAAACAATCTGTCCAGTCCTGTTGTCAGAACATGCTCAGTCACAGGTTTGAGTTGTTTCAGCTGCTGAATTTGGGTCAAGTCACTCACCTATTCTGAGCTAATGCCCTCAGGTGTGACTGTGAGAAGAATGCCCTTCCTGTGTCACAGGATTGTTGTGAGAATCCAATATAATTGTGTGTGAAGGTGCTTGTAAATTAAATAATAATTAAGGTGTGAATTAATGGCATTTTGAAATAATTGGTTTTGCCAATTGAGGTTTGAAGACTTTTCTCTTTGCCCAGGGAAAGAGAATGAAAAGGAATTTATGTTCTACCTGTGGAGGGAACAGGATGTAATTGTGTATGGGTCTGTCCATATATGTTTTATTGCTTGTTTCTTTCAGGAGGAGAGGTCAGATTTGAAATGAAAGAGACTACTACAGAGCTAAGCCTTTCTATAAAAGAATCTCACAAGCAAAGATTCAGGAGTAATAGTCCCTGTGGCTTAACTTGGAGAGAAATCTGTGCTATACCTCAGAGAATCCACACTGGAGAGAAACTTTATGAATGTGATCAATGTGAAAAGGCTTTTATACCAAAGATACATCTTTCTGTTCATCAGAGAATCAAAACTGGGGAGAAACCTTATGAATGTAATCAATGTGGAAAGACTTTCAGAGGCAGCCTAGTCTTGCTAAACATCAGAGAAGCCACACTAAAGAAAAACCTTATCAGGGCAGCTAGGTGGCACAGTGAATAGAGCACCAGCCCTGGAGTCAGGAGGACCTGAGTTGAAATCCGACCTCAGAGACTTGACATATTTACTAGCTGTGTGACTTTGGGCAAGTCACTTAACCCCAATTGCCCTCCAAAAAAAAAAAGCAAAAAAAAAAAGAGAAAAACTTTATCAGTGTAATCAGTGTGTAAAGTCTTTTACAGTGAAATATAGTCTTGCTTAACATCAGAGAATCCACACTGGAGAGAAACCTTATAAATGTAATCAATGTGGAAAGGCTTTCAGGGAACAGTCACCCCTTGTTTCATATCAGAAAACTCTTATAAGATAAAAATTTTATCACTGACATGATTGAGGAAAGGCATTTAAATAGAGTACAGAGCTTCTTAACAGAGCATTCGGGGTACCAGGTATTAATGGACTCAATGTGAGAATGCTTTTAGCCAGAGATTATCTCATCCTCTCATCAGAGAGCTCCCAACTACATAAGAAACATGTGGGCTGATTATCACATAAATCCAGAGCTCTGGACAGCCAAAGGGACAATCCAGGACTCAACTACAGGAGATGGTTTTGTTTCTGGTAAATCTAAATAGACTATTTCTTATGGACAGATCACTCAAGCAAAAAGGGGTGTAAAACAAATGAAAATTTTTCTATGGAACTTTCAATGCTATCAACATGATTGAGTCTCTCCCTCTTTTTCTACCTCTGGTCAAGTTGGAGAGGCAGACAAGAGATATACAAGACATACAAGAGACATTTTTTTCCAGTCTGCAGAAATTTATAGTATCATAAACTAAGTTTATGGCTTTAAGCAAGGGACTGGAGCAAAGATAACCAAGGAAGATCAGAAACTTGCCTGAACGCTCCCAAATTCCCCTCCAAAGCACTTTAAATAATGCTTCAAATCAAATTCTGGAGTTGAAGAACCAATAAAAAGTCAGAATGAAATAATTTTCCAAATCAGTGCAACTTAGGAGTCCAGCAGAAAAAGTGATGGTGATTGTGAGATAGATACTGAGCAATAATCAGAGACCGAGACCAACAGTCAATTCAGGAGGCATCAGTTTATTGCTGGCCAGCGGCAGCCCAGGAAGGAGTCCCTGGATCTGCTCCGAGCCTTGGTTTAAGCAGAGTTTATATAGTAACAAATTCTTACAATATGACAGTTGAAAGGGGTTAAAATAAAACTACTGTGTATATTTGGCTGGGGGGAAAGAGGACTCTGGAAAGCTCCCCTCGCCTTTTTACTGGAATGCAGGTGCAGGGTGGTATTGCATGCAAGACAGAGAGGAGCCCAAAAGAAACTGCCTTCCCTTTAGAAATCTCTATCTTATCTTATCACACAGGGGCAGGTGAAGGAGTCCACACAGGAGATTTCACTAATTTCAGGGTCCAGTTAGCACTCTGGCCTCAAGTCTCAAGGCTGTCCAGAACAACTGGACCTGGGGAACAGTGTGGGGCAGACCACTTCTCACCAAGGAAACAGCAGCAGCTTAGAAAACTCTCAGCTCACAGACAGTAAAGTGGTCAGACAGCTGGACATTAGAAGATTATAAGGAACCCTTTGCTAGCATTGGTACAGGACCATCTTATATTGAACATAGGTTCATGTCATAAATCCAGGGTAAAGGAAAGAGGGAAGGAGAGAATTTGGAACTTAACATTTTAAAAAAGTTTTTAAAATACTGTTTTTGAATGTAATTTTTCACAAACAAAATAAAGGGCTGCATTCCACATGCAAGCAATTTTGGAAACCTCAAAAGTGGCCACTGGATTGGAAAACATCCTTTTAAGTCCCAATCCTAAAGAAGTGCTATGCCAAAGAATGTTTCAATTTACCAAACAATTGCACTCATTTCACATTATATCAAAGATATGCTTAAGATTCTGAATGCTAAGGGCTGCTAGATGATGTAGTGAATAGAGCACTAGCCCTGGAGTCAGGAGCACCTAAATTCAAATCTGGCCTAAGATACTTAATACATACTAGCCGTGTGTCTTTGGGTAAGTTTCTTAACCCCAATTGTCCTGCTCTTTTCTCCTCCAAAAAGCAAAAAAAATTAAAAAAAATTTTTTTAAGATTATGAACCTAGAATTAGCAGAAGCTAGTTTTTGATGAGGCAGAGGAATTAGAGAAAAATTGCCAACATTCACTGGATTAGGAAGAAAGCGAGGGAATTCCAGAAGAAAGAACCCCCCTCTACTTCTGTTGCATTTACTGCTGCCTTTGGCTGTATGGTTCACAACTGAATGTCACCTGTTCTCAAAGAGATGGAACAGCTAGATCATCTTACTTGACTCTTGATGAACCTGTATGTGGGTCAAGAACAAGGTGGAACTGAACATGAAACAGCTGATTGGTTTAAGATTGGGCAAGGAGTACAAGGCTTTCTCTACTGTCATCTTATTTATTTAACATACATGGAGTAAGTTAGGTTAAATGCTGATCTAGAGAAATTGAAAAATAGAATTAATAGCGCTAGAAGAAATATTACCAATGTCAGGAGAAGCGGAGTTGCACTGAGTAGTACATTGGCCCTGGAATGAGCAGGACTTGAATTGAAATCTAACCTAAGCCACTTAGTTATGTGACACTGGGCAAGTCACTTAACCCTGACTGACTTAATGACACATGTGCAAACCATTACACTCTGATGTCAGAAAGTGAAGAAGAATTTAAAAGCTTCTTGTTCAGAGTAAAAGAGAAGAGTGTAAAATCCAGCTTGAAACATAACACTCAAAGAGACTTAAGATAATGGTGACTGGTCCTATTACCTCCTGGCAGATGGAGGGAGAAGAAATGAAGCAGTGTCAGAGTTCATATTCTTGGGCTCATAGATCACTGTGAATGGCAACTACAGCCCCCAAGTTAAAAGATGCTGCTCCTTGTCAGGAAAGCCATGGCCAATCTGAACAGCATACTGAAAAGCAGAGGCATGACGCTGCCAATAAGGGTATGTCTAGGCAAAGCCATTGTTTTTCCAGGAGCAATGTTTGGCTGTGAGAGCTGGAATCCAAGGAAAGCTGATTGCCACAGAACTGACACTTACAAATTGTGCTTGGAGAAGACATTTGAGAGTCCTTTGGATGGCAAGGAGATCAAATCCAATTAATTTATAATATAAGCCTTGATGATTGACAGTATCAGAGGCCTTGGTCAGATCTACAAATGTTGTGTCCAGACCTCTGTTCTGTTCTTGGCATTTCTCCTGGAGTTGTTGAGCAGCAAACACCATTATCAACTGTTCCTCAGCCACATTGGCTCTCTGGTAGGTGACCATCTTCTAGGTGAAGGATCAACCTATTGAGGAAGACTCTGGGAAAATGCCTGGGGGTTGGGTGGATGTTGTTGGTACATCCTTGTAGACAGTGAGGCCCACCCCATAGTAATTAGGGTGTGATTCAAATTCAGTAAGAAAGGTATTTGAGTGTACATGTAGATAAAGTACTAGGGAACTGGAGTACACATACCCACCATGTCCCTTCTGATGCTGCCCGTCAGTGGAGTTTGATTTATCCAGGTGACCCCTGGAATGTCCACACCTCTCCATTAAGTACAAGTTTTGACCATTGTGGGTACATACCTTCAACTGGAGACATCCTGTGGAGTTACTACCTGAGCAACTTGTAATACCCACTGTTGTTGTCAGGAACATCACACAGAGTCCACTGCCATTGGGCTAGGGCAGTTAGTCCATGGGTAATGACTGACTGAAAACCAAGAGGTAGGGGTTTTTTTCCTCATCTGGTTGTAATGCTTTAGTGAGATTAGGTATGCAGGATCTGCTATGGTGGTGAAGCATCCAGCCCCAAATTCTGGGGCTGCATGCCTAGAACTGTGCAAAGTTATGTGTGAAAGCAGCTACATTCACCATCACTATGGAGAAATGGTACCTATAATGGGCCAGCCGGATGGCCAATGTGGCCTTTTCAAGACATTAGCGTGAGATGAGTTCAGCAAGCTGCCAAAGATTGACACAGTTTGAGGACTCACGTACTTTGGCTAGCGTTGTGCAACGTTTGAAGATAGCCAGGACATGGTGACAGGCGTACTGATCAATATGGCCCCCACATTGTACCTGGATAGAATGTTACTAATGGCTTAAGACAGACCAGTATGGGCAGAATAGACCCTACAGGCCTAACTCAAGTGTCCCCATGTTGCCAATTGTTGAGATAAGTGAAGGAATGGACGTAGTTCTGAGGGGGTATAGTTGCCAGTATTTGGGACCCTGGAAGAATACCTCCTCAGAGGCCTGACTCTGAGTTCTGGCTGGTCCCTTGGTCCTTCACCTGGAGAACTTACATAATGGTTGGGGCTCCAGAGATTGCTGAGAGAGCCTCCTACAGAATTTCCCATTTGGATATCCAGATGCTTCCTGAAGCTGTACCCCCAGGTGCTGCCCCTCTGTCTGCTGCCCTCAGCCATTGCCCCTGCACTTCCAACTCCTGTGAGGATGCCTATGTCTCCTGTGATTCCCACAAAGATACTAGTGATCAGTGTAATTGCATCTAGGGAACTTCCTCCTTCCATTGAAGGCACCCTGCGTGGCACCGTATGAGGCATGGTGAAGAAAGCCCAGCAGGTGAGTGAGTACAGGGGTGTGGCCCAGGACAGGATGTACTGTGATTCCAGGTGAAGAAGTGACAGCCTGGAGCACTGGGGAGGAGTCCAGTGGAGAGTAGTAAGTTCGGCTCTCTGCAGGGCGAACAAGGTGTGGGAAGTACCTCGTCCCCAGTCGGCAGTGGGGAAAGAGTACATGACCAGGAGCCTTTGTGCCTCTAGGACGGTGAAGGAGAGGAAGTCTTGTAGAGTGCTTGTGATGTGAGTGGTTGTGAGTCCATGAGAGGACTCGGCAGGAATAAACTCCATGGCGCTCTCCATGGTGCTTGCTGCCTTGTCCAGGGGAGGGCGCATGCTCGAACTTCCTTCTGACGCAGGCTCAGTGCCCCTGGCTGGAGCCGAGACTCAGCCTAGCATCATTGTGTGACGGGCTTTCCTGGTCTGAAGGCTCACACATTCCGTTTGGAGTTACGTGGGGGCATTGTGTGCGGGGTGGGGGTGGGGGTAAACATCGTGGCCTGTGAGGTTCTGGTTGCAAGGACTGTGAGGATTGCCTTTCCCTCTACAATTAGAGGACTGCATCACATCACAGCTCCTGTCTCCCGCATAGCCCCTGGTCTCTGGCCACTGCAAGGGGGAAAGCTCAGGGTTCCTTCCAGACACCATCTGAGGCCGCCTGTCTTGCCCAGCAGAATGAGGCAGGGATCAAGATGTGGGTGGGCTCAAGGGGCCACACTTCCTTCGGCTGACCAGTGATGAAATTATGGGCTGTGGCCCCCCACACACGGTCTACAGTAGACATCAGTGTCAGTGTCTATCATGGTGTTAGCATCTGTAACAGCTCTGGCCTGAGAAGGCAAAAGCCCCATAAAGTCCACATTCCAGATACGTGAGGCACCTACCCCTTAACGATGGTGCCCTGAAGCTCATGCTTCCAGGGCTAGAATGACCAGGTCAGGGAGTGCCGTGGATGACCCATCCCACTCCCCCACGTACACTCCTATCCCCACCCCCATCCCATCCCTGCCTTCATTCTTACCCCGACCCTCACCCCTACCCCTACATCCACCCCCACCTTCACCCCACACCCACATCTATAGGACCTCCTACAGATAGGCCTTGGATCTGCTGATCATCCTGAGCCTACTTTCCAGACCAGACTGCAAGTCCACAGTATAGACCCAGAAGGAGCCCCTCCCATACTTGAGGGAGTGCTTCTTTATGTGAATCCTTCAGCTCTGCCCCAGGGTGCTGTGGCCTCTGCTGGGCAGTTCTCAAAAAGGTGACCATTGCAGAGTGAAAGGCTGCAGTTACCCAGCAGTCATTTCTCCCTGGGACTGGAGGCATTGCTGTCTGTGAAGGAGACCTCACCCCTATTACTGCAGGCTATTGTAATGGTAATTAATTTGTTTGATCAGATGTTAAGTAGATCCTAGTAACCTAGTGTTAAGTATAGAACTCTGTCCATTGGTGATAAGGTGTGAATTCCCAGAACTCTGTCCATTGGTGAGAAGGTGTGAAT
>JAQQSW010020496.1:0-10841 GCA_028646575.1 Pseudocheirus occidentalis | reverse complement strand
CGATGGATCACGTCAGCCCCCCTGCTATCTGCAGGCCGAGGGCTCTGAAGCAGCCCAGTGGAAGCCGCTGGGGCTCTCAGCCGTTCCTGTTGCTACAGCCGCCTCCCGCTGCCTCCTTGCCCTGGGAGCAGTTTGGCAGGACCCGCTCTTTTCCTCCCCAGTTAGCAAAATCCACTGACCTTTCTCTTAGCCTTTTTTTCTTCTGGCCTGATAGATGTGGTAACTGCCTCCAGTGCAGGCAATCTGGTCGCGGCTCCCCGCTGCCGGATGCCCCAGGGCCTGAGCCGGCTGGATTTCGGTGGCGGGCCCCAGACTGCTGCGAAGAGCCCCGCCTGCTGCGCTGCCTGTAGCAACAGATGTGCTTTCTGTCTTGTGGAGAGTTTTGGAGCTTGAAAATCTGTTTTAGAGTCCCATTTTATGAGTTTTTTAGCGTGTTTGTGTGGGAGCTGTGGTGCTTTGCTGCTTCTACGCCGGCCTTGTCATTTATTAGTTGTGTAAGGGGAGAAAATGATCTAGAATCATTCAATTTTAGAACTGAAAGGGACTTTAAAAGATCACCTAATCAGTGTTACAGACAGTATTTAAATAGATCTTACCAGTATTAGTATTCCTTCTAAAGATGTAGATCACAACCCACCTGTGACGGCCGTCCTGTGTTTCTTGTCTTTGCCCTCTATGAGTCACTACTAGGGCTTCACTTTTTCCTGATATCACAAGGATTATATACTACAGGAGAACAGAGACTGTCCATTGGTTATCTGTCTGTTATCTCTCATTCTTTCCATGTGACCATCCTTTCATTTTTTGCTTTTACATGTCTTGATGACTTCTTTTAGTCCTGTTTTCTTTTGTAATACTTGCTTTTCATAGAATTTCTCCATTTTTTTATCCTTTGCAATATGTGTTGAGGCATTAAACTGCAGTAGTGTTTTTGTAAACATTTATGAGCACTGTAACATTAGAATATTAAATGTCAGTCCTTTACCTTTTTTTTTGAGGGGGGAATGCAGGGCAATTGGGGTTAAGTGACTTGCCCAAGGTCACGTGGCTAGTAAGTGTTATGTGTCCGAGGCCGAATTTGAACTGAAGTTCTCCTGACTCCAGGGCCAGTGCTCTATTCACTGTGCCATCTAGCTGCCCCAGACCTTTAGCATTTTATTAAACTCTTATTATGTTCCAGGCTTTGTGCTAAGCACTGGATTAAAAAAACAACAACAACAAACCAAAACCAAAGTGAAAAAGCAGCTCCTGCTATTAGGAAGTTTACAGTCTGAGGGGAAGACAACATTCAAACGACTGTGTGTACACCAGATACATACAGGATAAATCTCAAAGAGAAGACAAGATCAAGGAGGACTAGGAACGGCTTTTTGTAGAAGGTGAGACTTTAGCTGAGAACTGAATAAAGCCAAGGAAGTAATATAGTATTATTACTTAGCATAATATAGTCAACACTATGGTTTTCCCACTAACAATGTATGACTGTGAGAACAGGATTATAAGGAAAACTGAGCAGCACAGAATCACTGCTTTCAAATTGTGGTGCTGAAGAAGACTTTTGAGAGTCCCTTGGCAGCAAGGAGATCAGATCAGTCAATACTTAAAGAAATTAATTCAGGCTATTCACTGGAAGGTCAGATACGGAAGCTAAAGCTTAAATACTTTGGTGACATAATGAGAAGACAGTACTCACTGGAAAAGACCCTGATGTTGGAAATGATTGAAGCCAAAAGTAGAAGGGGAAGGCACAGGATGGGAGGGATAATGTCATGAGAGCAACAAACATGCCCTTGGACAGACTTTGCAAGATAGTAGAGGATAGAAAGGCCTAGTGTGCCATGGTCCGTGGGTCACATCTGAACAGCAACAAATGGGAAGTGAGCAGTCAAGTTATAGGCATGGTAGACAGCTGGTGCGAATGCCTTGATTGAGAGATTGAGTATCTAGCATTAGGTTACTGAGTACCTAGAGGGTGGAGTAAGGTGTAAGAAGACTAGAACCCTTGGAAAGTCCCTGTGAACCTTAGTTTCCTTTTCTGTAAAAGGAGATCAATAATACCTAGCTTTTAGAGTTTTGGGAAAAGCCTGGAAAGTATGCAATTTTAAGGTTTATATTTAAAGTTGTAATTTTACCACTAGGTGGCGCTTGCTAAAAAAAAATGCAAGTGAAAATCACAGGCTGGCAGTGAACCTTACATAATCCCTGATTGAATATTGGCAACTGCAGTCTGTGAGTGTTTTGAGTGTTGTGGGAAAATAGGTTGCCATAAATTTATAGGCTCAAGACCTTGCAAAAATAATACCATGGAGAAATTACTTCTTAGTGATTATGAAAAGTTCAGTGAAAACTGAACTGGTGGTTGAACTTTGAAAAAGTTTATTCTAAATATTTTTCCCTACAGAAGCAAGATATCCCTGATGATAGCTATGTACTTAACATACCTTAAAATCAGAATTTGATACCTGAGGTATGTTGCCTGTGAATTACTATAAGATGTTTTTAAATGTTCATTTGAACTTCATTTATGAAGAAGTGGTGAGGTTGGAATTGTGATTTCAGTTAGTGTGCAGGGGAGCTCCATATGGAAAGTCTCTCCCTCAATGCAAATAGACAATCATACTATAAGATTAACTTAAAATCTTAGAGAATTGTGTGGACACTGGAAAATTAAATGATTTACCCATGTTCAATAGGTCAGTCGGGATAAATATTCCTGACTCTGAGGTCAATCCATTATCCACTACTGTACCTTGTTGTCTCTGCTTATTAGATGTAAAATTCTAGTTTTGAACAGGCATTGTAATTTGAAATAATTTCTATTAAAAAAACCCCAAACCTAAGATCTAATTTATTGAATTTGATCCCTAATTTATAATCTTCCCTCCAAAATTGCTGCTGCAAGGCCCTCCTACTTTTGCCATTCACATTAATAGCAGCATCATATTATTAGTCACCAAGACTTCAAACCTTGAGGGATTTTCCATTTTTTCACATATGAGTCAATTAATAAGGATTTATTAAATACTTTTATTGTAGGTCTTGTACCAGATGCTAGGAGCCACAAAGATAATAACGAAACAGTGTGTGCCCACACATTCATATTCTCTTGGGCAAAATGTGTGTGCATCTAAGTAGATATAAAATATAGAGAATAAATACAGGGTAATGTCCCTGCACTTTACAAGGACTTTCAGCTCATGGGATTGGGAAAGGTTTTATGTAGGAAGTGGTACTTGAATTGAACTTTGAAAGAGACTAAGGAGTCTAAGAGGAAAAAGGCATGGACAGCATTGATGTGTTACTAAGTCCTATAGGTTCTAGCCTCAGTTTTTTCAGCGACTTGCATCAGAAATAGAGACCTGCATCTTATCTTTATCTTTCACCTTTGTTCATTTCAGAATCTCTTTATAGTAAGTAGCTAGTAAAACGCTGAATAAATGTGTTGAATGATTGACCCTTCAGAGATAGGAGAGATCACTTCTGACTGTGCAGAGGGCACCTAGAAGGGAAGGCTTCATGGAGGAAATGAAATTTGATCTAGGCCTTGAAGGATGGGTAAAATTACAGTTTCAGTAAGCTTTCTCTTGATTTCTTTAGGAGAGAAGGGGAAATGTTGGAGCATAGAGGTAGAAAAGGGCAAGGTAAATTATTGGGAGGTTAAAAACTAGTGAAGTTCAAGTTAGCACTGAGTTTGTTTAGGGAAGAAATAGAAACTGTTGGAAAGCTAGATTAAGAGCCACATTGTGGGAAACTGAATACTATAATAAGGATTTTTAGGTTTTATCAAGTAGGCAGTGATTAGTTAAATGTTTTTGCATGGGAAGAATACCTGCTCACAGCAGTATTTTAGGCAGCTATGCAAAATGTTTTTGCAGATGAGGAAGGTAGGAAGGGGTAGCCTGAAGGAAGGAGGAAATTGTTGCTCTTGTCCAGATGTGAGATAAGGACTTGTACTACTTTGTAGTGGAAATAGAAAGGATAGAGCTTGGGAAGGAGGAATGAACATCTTCATACTTATCTGAATGTTTTGGAACTATATATATTTTTGGCTTTTACCACTATTAGAATTTTTCTTAGATGAAGGTGTCAACTTCATAAGGGTCTGGGATGACATCAGAGTGGAAGAATGCCAGTTCAAGATATGTAAATGGGAAAATCTTGCCTCATGCTTTTCCTGAGCATATTCCTTGCACTTCCTCTCAAACTTTTGTATTTTGCTACAATGTTGAGAAGAAATATCAGCTGTGAAACTAATAGCTGTTTGGTGCTGATGGCAGTGGCTACCAAAGATGAACCATGGTCTCTCTTTAGTGTATTTGTAGAGTAGAAGTCATAACATGCCTTCAGTGGGCACAGAAGTCATGAAATCAAAAAAGCTTCCAAGTCACTAATCCAGAGGTTTGTTTTATTTTTTGTATAGAAAGTAATGTCTAGGTTTCTCAAAATATGATGGGTACTAGACTCTGAATTCTTATGCAGTTTGCCTAAACGGTCAGGGAAATCTCTTTTGCAGAATATTTCTCCAGCCCTGACCATTTTTGGCAGCCAGCAAATACTTTATCTTTCTCCACAACTTTTTGTTCTTCAGCAAGAGAACAAGGATACATTCTGACAGCTATCATTCTTTCCAAATGCAAAGGCAAGTTTTTAGTGTTTCTTTTTGATAGGCTGCCTGGTTGCGGATACAGGTTGATTTATATAACACTCTCCTGCTTATATACATAATGTAGATACTTAATGTTTATTCAATTCTAGTTCATAGAATATTTGAATTGGAAGGACCCTTTAAATCATCTAATAGAATATAAATTTCTTGTTTAAAGTTACACATTAGTGGCAAAGCTGGACTTGAATCAGATCTTCTGACTCCCGTCCATTTTTACACTTTGTTTCAACCTTTCATTTCCTTTCTCTGTAGTTAAATTCCAGAAGTTTGTGCCTAGATGCCAGTAACTGAAGTTCTTACATTATAAATCTCTAAAAAGTATCATGTGGAGATGCATACCATAATTCAGACTTTCCCCTTAGCTCTTTGCTATTTCATAAGTGTACCAGAGGAAGGGATTCACAGAAATTAAGTTCCATCCATTATAATCCCTTCATCATAATTGCTCCCAACTTGAAGTAGCATTGTGTTCTCTTGGTATTGTATTTGTTGTCTCTTGTCACATAATGAGTCTGAGTAATAGCTAACAGATTAAATTTGCTCCGATAATTGGTATCTTTGAAATGTCAGGAGAATGTGAGAAAGTCCCATGACACAGATCCAGATCCAGTGGAGTGTTGTGATTTTTAAATACCAAAGGTGTGGTTAATTTAATTCCCTTAGGAGTGGAGTAGGGTAAGCAGCAGTCAATACCTTTTTGTTTCAACCTTTGTGGTGGAAAATTTCCCTAAATGTATTATTTCATTTTTTATTTTTTTTTGTTTTGGCTGTAGTAAAAGGTATAATTTAATCTTTTCTTTTAAATGGTTGAATACCATGCTCAGTCTTGAAGTAGGAGGATTTGGGTTTGAAACTCTTTGACCTCCATTTCCCAACTGTAAATTTCAGGTTTGAATTAGATGATTCCTTAGTTTCTTTCATATTCTGAATTTATGATCTTATGGTTATTAGTTTGGGGAAGAGGAAAAATGTCCAGTTGATTGAATAATCAGTTTTGAAATATTGTCAAATATCAAGAGAGAGCCTGCATCCTTAAAATCTGATATCAGAATAGGTTTCTAATTATTTTATCCGTAAAGCAGTCCACATTGTCAAGACATGATGACGGCATTTGGCCTGAGCAGCTGCCAGGTGAACGAAAGCTGATCTGGAGTCACTGAGTGGAAATAACATTGCTGGAGATGTGTGTATGCAATTTATTAAGATGATTCAAATGGTAGCTATGGTAACAGAGATAAACAGAGAAAAAGATACTGGAAAAGCAGCAGTTCATTTTAATAACACAGTCATTATTCACAACAGCAAAGTTGTTTACTATAAAATTCCATCTTTCTTTGCCTCTTTTAGCCCTCTTCTATGTGTGTATTGGAGTTGGTTGATTTATGGTATATGCTCTGTGATTTTACCTCTTAGACAAAGTCTGTGAAGTTTTGGGATGTTTTTAAGACCTTAGTCCCCAATTTAAAGCATGAAAGTACTTCATGTGATTTGGCATAGTTTCCAGTGCTCAGAAGAGACTCAGAGCACTGTTAGTAATGGAGAATATGGTAGTTATGTATTGGAGAAAGATTTTTTTTTAAGCTGGTCTTTTAGCTAAAATGATTTAAGAAAGCCAAACTATGATTTGTTTGTTCATTCAGCCACCATTTAAGTACCTGTTGTGTGCTAGACATTTTGTTAAATATTGGAGAGACAAGGACAAAAACCCAACAGTCTTTTTCTTTATGGAACTTGCCTTCTTGGGGATGGTGATAAGGAGGGCATGAATCTATATAGATAAACGCAAAGTATATATAAAGTAAATGCAAGTTAATTTCTGAGAGGGTGGGATAGTGTAGACCTTGTGTAGGCAGCAAGTGACATATGAACTGAACCTTGGAGGAAGTTATGGATTCTACAAGGCAGAGGCCAAGAAAATTCATTTTGGAGATGGAAGACATTCTAGATAGAGGCATGTAGAAGAGAATTGGGATGTAATAGACTAGGAACTGCAAGTAGACCAGCTTGGTTGGAATGTAGAATGAGTGAAGGAGAATAAATGTGTAACAGCTTAGAAGGGTTAGCTAGAGCCAGGTTGTGCAAGGTTTTAAATGACAGATGAGTTTGTATTTTATCCCAGAGGCAGCTGGGGGTCACTGGAACTTCTTTAGCAAGAGGAAAGACATTATCACCTCTGTGTTTTAGACATATACATTGGTGGCTTTTAGAAGATGTATTAGAGAGGGAGAGGCTACATGAAGATAGTTTTTTAGGAGGGAGATGAGAAGAAACTGAACCAATAGGTCCTATGAGTGGAGGAAAAGGAATAAAAAGTGAGAGATATTGTGGATGTAGATTTGATAAGACTTAGAATCTCATTTTACGAAGATGAAGGAGAGTGAAGAGTTGAAAATGATCTCTGGTTGCCAACCTAGATAAATAGAAAGATTGTGGTAACTGCAACATAAATAGGATAATTATGAGGAAGAGGAGAAAGTGAGTTTTTGGGGAAAGATGATGAGTTTTTGGACTTGTTGAGTCTCAGCTATCTAAGGAACAGCTAATTGGAAATGTTCAGTAGGTATTTGGTGATGGAGAAGGATTGGCCTGACAGGTAGGAGGAGAACTGGAAGTGAATAGTATCGCAAAAACCTAGGAAGAAGTTGAGCATCTAGGAATATTCAGTATGTCACATGTAGTAGAGAGTTAAAAAGGATGAGAACTGAGAAAAGATCTTTAGATTTGACAACTATGAAATACTTCTAGGTAACTTTGGAGAGAACAGTTTAAGTTGAGTTTAATTCATTGAGCCTTTATTGACTACCACGTGTAAGGCACTGTACTAAGTGCTGGGGATACAGAAACAAAAGTCTTTGCCCTTAGAGAGCTCATATTGTGCTGGGGGACATGGTATGTGAACAGATGATGCTACAATAACATAATAATACAAGATTATTTGAAGAGGGAGAGAGCAGTAACGACTAGGAGCATCATTAAAGGCTTCCTAGAGTGAAGCAGGGGGTGAGGTCTGAAGCCAGATGCCAGAAATTGAGGATTGAGAGACCCTGAAGTTCAGGCAATGAGTATGATAGTTTTTTTCCCTAGTAGTAAAAGGGAGAAGAGGCCAGCGGTATTGAGAGGATGTTAGGATTAAATGAAAAGTTTTTTCCAATAGAAAAGACTTGCCATGTTTGTAAACAACATGGAAGGAGTCATTACTTACAGAGAGACTGGAAGTTAGAGCAGTGAGACAGGGGAAGATATTGTGAGATGTATGCTAGAAGAGATTGGAGAAAGGGTAGGTGGCTTTGGTAAGGAGAAAGACCACCTCTTCAACAGAGACTGGTGTAAAGAAAGAAATGAAGGGATATCAAGGAATTTTGAGATGTAGAATAAAATAGAAAATCAAGCTCAAGGTGAATACCCTTCCTTTATTTGCTTTGTAAAGTTTAATGCCATGTCCTCTGCTGAGAAGGGAGGGAGTAATTATACCTGTTGTACAAATTTACAGATGTTTAATCAATTTGAGTGTTTAACAGATTTGATAGTGATGAAGCACTAAACAAATTTGATACATATTTTTAAAAAGTTATTTGTTGGTATGTTGAATATATCTTTGAATTTTAATACCTTCAACACTTTAAAAACAATCTGTCTTGGAAAAACTTTATAGGAATAAATGGAAAATATATTGGGCTCAATCATGGGGGACAAACTACAAAGCATGATATTTAGCTTGATTACTAAATACTTAATTATCCATAGATTTTATTGTACTAATTTTTTAATGCTATTCTTTTACAATTTCTTTTAAGAAAAAGAATATTGTGAAGTTGATTACCCCTAATTTCTGTTTGTTGTTAAAAAATACACTTTAGAGAGTCAGTTTTGCCACTAGTTTGTTATTCCTTCTTAGTAAGAAAGCTCAGGTATCTTTTTGGATAAGTGGCATAGTCTGTTATGTGAACATATCACATAGGGAAAGGAAACAAGATTGTAAGGCACCCAGAGTCCTTCTCATTTCTGTGAGCTCTTTATCTTTGTTGTGGTATTAGAATTCTAGGGTTTTGAAAAGCTTTTTCAACTTGATCCTAGATTAAGGGCAGGTCAGATAGTCCCATCCCCTCATTTAACAGTTGAGGAAACAAGCTGAGAGGAATCAGATGACTTATCCAGGATTCCATAGTTAGAAAGCAGAAGAGAGATAGGACTTGAACTTGAGTCCTTTGACCAGCCTCATTTCCTCTGCATTATGTTAGTTTTTAGGTTCCCTATACACTTGTGAAATTTAATGATAGCATATAAAAATTCTGATGTGATATCTGAAATTTATTAACATGAATTACTTTGACTGTTACATGTGAATATATGCAAAGTATATGTATATTTGTATGTACATGTATGTATAAAACTCAGTGAATTTTGAAGCTCAAATAAAATAATATATGAAAATACTTTGCAAATGTGAAAGTGCTATATCAGTGTTGGATGTTATGTTATGTTATGTTATGTTATGTTATATTCTCTTCATGGCATAGCTATGCACTCCTGGAAAAAATAATGTACTACAGCCAACTCTAAATTATTTCTGGTAATAGGGTGGAAGAAGAACATGGTAATTGAGATTTACTTACCCACTCCCCTTAAATAGTGCGTGTTCATATTTTTGAGTTACCAGAGCATGAAGTAGTGCTCCAGATGTGTGGGACATTCATCACAGGTGAAACTTGAACTAAATTCCTTTTTCTTTCCTTACCATATGGCTGAGTTTGAGAAAAATTAGACCTTGAACATTGAAGTAGGTGCTGAAATAGGTAGATGTGAGGTCACAAGAAGAGGATGGAACAAGTTAGTCAAGGCATTGGAAAACTTGGGAGAATAACTTTGGAATTAAATTAACCCCCCCAAAGACCCTAAAAGATCCTGATAAATTTGAAGAGCAGAAAAACATTCTTTGCCACCTGCCCAGATAGTAAGGCTATCTGCTAATGTGGGCTTGGTTTATCCAGCCTTCTCAGGAACCAACTTTTGCCTGGATATGTTCATGGCTTGTTTTGAAGCTGTGCAGAAGAGCACACTTGCGTCATTCTGAAAATGCAGTGAGTCAACCCAGTCCCAAGGGAGCAGTAACGGCCTCAAACAGAAACTTGGAATGGAAAATAGCATGAATTTAAAGACATAGTACTTTCAGCGTAGGATTTTATTTAGTAGTATGTATCATGATTAATTCACAAAAAGCAGAACCTTTAATTACAAACCTGAAGAATACATATGGAATGATTCTTTTGCCCTTCTCATTTCATATTCAGTAAGTATTTATTCAACTTTTGCTGTCTGCCACGCACTGTGCTAAGCTCTAGGGATACAGATACAGAACCCCCCCCCCAAAAAACAAGACAGTCTCTTCCCTTAAGGAGCTTACCACCTAATGGGAGAGAAGATATTGTTATTTGTCCTTCATTCTGGAAGAGGTCTGTGGCATCAGGAAGATGATGCCATGACTTGTGAGCGAATTGGATTTAAGTGAGGCATGGTTATGCAAAGTCATCCTCACTCTCTCCTCAGGAGCCATTGTGGGTCCAGTGGCAAGATAAAGATCAGGATAACTGGAGAAAAATGAGAGAAGATAATACACAAAAGGAAGCTAGAAAAGGGTGGGTGGAGGGAGGAGGAGAAAAAAAATATTCAGTGCAGGGATATGAGGAAAATTTACAAAGAAAACCTTCGTAGAGCCATATGGGAAATGTAGAGGTAGTTGGCCTTGGCACCCTACTTCCTAGAAGGTTTTGGAGCTTATGGCTTCATCCTCCAGTGAGTAGTGATTCTCCATTACTGGTTGTAATAATGCGGTTTGAGTGCCAAGGCTGTTTGGATTTTGTAGAATGATAAGATTTCCTAAAGATGAAGTTTTGGGGGGTATGATGGAAGAATCCAAAAAAGCCCATTGTAGCCTTCCTATTTGACATAGGATGGTAAACAGCAGAGTATAGAAAGGATACTTTTTTTTAAATAAATTTTTTATTTGTTTTCTTGTTTACATCATTCATTTCAATGAGATTTTTGAATTACAAATTTTCTCCCCATCTTTCCCCTACCCCAACCCCAAAAGAGTGATCCCACTGCAAAGCTCCTCCCCCGATCTGCTCTCTAACTTTCTGGTAGTGCAGGGAGGGTCTCCCTACCCCAGCCCCTGTAT
>JAQQSW010020495.1:0-10842 GCA_028646575.1 Pseudocheirus occidentalis | reverse complement strand
AAAAAATACTCATTAAGAAGGACAAGGCAAAATGACGTGTAACTCAAATTTGTTTGTTATTGTGGAAGAAAAATTTTCACACATATCCAAAAAGCTACAGTACAGATTTAACAATCTAGCTCTAATTGAACTGAGTATCTAAAAAGGGTTATGTAAAATTCCCTTAGAATTTAATAAGCACTGCTCCTATACACAAAATGACCTTTTATGTTAACTCCCAATTATATATCCTACAGAAGTAAAACAGGTGCAGAGTTCAAGACAAAGCAGTACAAAAACTTTTATTTTGACTTAGCTTTAGAATGCAGATGAAAAATAATAAATTCATCATGTTATTTTTAATTGATCTTTAAGAAGATGTTGTGAAAATAAGAGGAAAAATCTTAAGAAATTACATGAAAAACAGACACGGATTGGCTACTTACAGAGAGAGTATTAACATCATAAAATTCCACAGAGGAGGAAGCTGAGGTACAGACTTTAAATGGCCAAAATCAGTAACCCAATTTGGAACCCTTCTAAGGGAGGCCCTCACGGGCTGGGACGGAGTCATTTCAGAGATGCCATTAACGTAATGTAGCATGAACTCCGTTTTGTGACTTTCTACAGTGAGCCTGAGCAGCCCAGGAGCAAGAATAAAGGACCGGCAATTAAAGGCAGACCGATGGACAGTCAGGAAAGTGAGGGATTCCAGGGGAAAACTGTTAAACAGACTGAGAGAAGAAGGAGGGGTCAAGGTGCAAAAGGTCACAATGAGGACCAAGAGCAGTTGTGGAGGAAGTGAAGGAGTCAGAGGAGAAAGATAAGAAGCTCTAGCCAGAGAGAGGGATTAGAGAGGTGGCAATCATCCCAGGACTGCCTGGTTGGAGTAAGTGGCCCGCAGGTTGTACAGGTCTGCTCTATATGATCAGGGGTTAAAGGGATTGTCATATCCAAGGTTAATGACAAGGGATGAAGTGAGAAGAAATGTTCTAAGTGAAGTGCTAAAGTCAAGGAAGGAGATGGGGAAAAGGCCTTCAGATTAGAAGAAAACCACACTAAGAATGGGAAGAGGGGCTCTGTGTGGTGGCCCAGTGGCTAGGGGAAGAGAAGACAGGTGTCATAGGATCTCACTGACTGAAACAATCTTAGAGCATCCTGCCCAATCCCCATCATTTAACAGTTAAGGAAACTGAGGCTTATAGAAAGCTTGTTAAGTGACACATTCAAGGTCACACAGTTAATGTCAGGCCCTGGAGTAGACCCAGATTCTCAGACTTCTGGTCCAAGGCCCCTGTCACTATATCTCACTACTGGAGAGACTGTAACTGGTTACACAAAGCATAACTTATAAAGTCAAAACATTTTGCTGCAAATCAGAAACCCCTCATTAGTATAAACCGATGGGGTTTTACTGTAATTATGAAAAGGCATAATCATGGTTTTACTTAATGTAAGAATTAGTACTGAAAGCACTATCCCTTTAAGTGAATAAAATTAGAACGGAAAACGTGATGTACTCAAAATTGCTATGAAAATAAACGGCCATTTTCCATTTCACACTGTCATCTACCAAGTGAATGGATCATAATCACAATGTATTACACCCGACTCATTCACCAAATATTTATTGAGCACCAATTATCAACAAGCAACAAAAACATAGGTAAGCCAGGTGTGGCTTTCAAGGAGTTTATATTATAGAAGGGGAAATAAGAAACATAAATAACTACCATCCTAGGTAATGAGCACAAGAATGACGAAGAGTGTAGGCGTTTTACAAGAGGCTGGTTCAGGCTGAAGAGCAGAAATGGGGAGGCTCAAGCTGGAGTACAGCACACAGAGACACGTTAGGAGATACAATGAGCAAGGGGAGCTGAGGCCCTCCCGAGGAAAGCCTCTAAAGGGGGGCTAAGGAGTTCAGACTTTATCCCACAGAAAACATAGATGGCTTCCAAGCAGGCTGACAATTAGAGTCATACCTTATCAAGAATAATCTAGCAAAAATCCAGGATAGGCCAGGAACTGGGGAAGAGACTACCAGAGGCCATGGGACCAGCCAGGTAACTATCATCCAGGAAAAACCTAATAAGGACCTGAACTGGATGACTGTCACAGGAATACAAAGAAGTAATAAATGCCAAGAGACACTATACTGTAAGGAAAAAAGACTAAAGAGGAGCTGGAAAGGGAGGAAGACAAAGATAAGTTTTCAGGCTTAGTTTACTGACATAAAGAGCGGTACCATCCAACAAAAACAGAGAATCAGGAAGAATTATTTATGGAGAAAAATGGTGAGTTCAAAGGACCACAAATTTAAGGTTGGAAGGGACCTTAGAAGTCATTTCGTCCAAGCCCCTTCTCGTTTCATAGAAGAGGAAACTGAACACTGTTTAAGTTACTTCTCCAAAGTCCCCCAGGTAAGGTACAGAAATTCCACTAATGCTCAGAGTCTGAGATGCTGGCAAGATGTCCAAGTAGAAATATTAGAGTCACTGAAGGTGAGGGGCTGAAGAGGTACAGGACTGGGAGTCGCCGGCACCAAAGCAGAAGAGACTGCCCAGTGGAGTATAGGAGGAAGAGGACAGGACGGGGTAGAGGCAAGGACCTAGGGGATTCCTCCACTGAAAAGGCACAAGGTAGAAGAACATACAGCCCAAAAAAAAAAAGGGAGAGATAAATAGTAAAAGGAAAACCAGGATAACAACAATAAGGGGCCTCTGCCTGACCCTCAGTGCCTCCTTCTCACCTGTTCATTCTTCTTATGAAGCCACTCCTTGTGTTTTTCCTCTGCATATTTTTTTCTTTTTTCACGCTCTTCCACTTCTTTTCTTTTTTCTAGTTGTAGACTTAGTTCCTATTTTTTCAATGAAAAGTAACATTTAATAATGTATTTAAATCACATGTAAAATTATATATAACTATATGTATAACTATATATAACCAAAGTGGTACTACTACTACCTTAAGTGATTGCTAGGATTTAAATTTAAAAAACCAAGTAAACAGGAACTAATTAATGCATTATTGACAGAGTTATGAATTCATTCTAGAAACAATTTAGAACCATTCCCCCAAAGCTACCAAACTGCATACCTTTTCATCAAGCAACACCATTAATAGGCTTATATTCAAAGAGATCAAAGAAAAAGGAAAAGTCTCCATTTAAACAAAATATTTACAACAATTCTGGGGGGAGGCAAAGAACTGTAAATTAAAGCAGGATCTATCAATTGGGGAATGCTGATATATGAATGTAACAAAATATATTGTTATAAGAAATAATGAAAAAGAATGACTTCAGAGAGAACTGGGAAGAGGGGCATAAGCTGATGGATACGTGAAATGAGAACAGGAGAATGTTATAAAATAACAACTACATTATAAAGACAAACACGTTAGAAACAAACACGTTTCAGATCTCTGACAGATACAATGACCAAGCATGATTCCAGAGGGCTGATGATGGAAGTATGCCACTCATCTGACAGAGGTGAAGAATTCAGGGTACAAGAAGAGAAATAGATACTGGATATGACCAATAGGGTAATTTGTCTTGCTTGACTATGCATATTTGTTACAAGGGTTTTGCTTCCCCTTCCCCCTTTTTCCCCCCAAATACAGGAACAGCAGGGAAATTTTTTTGCTGCTAATTTAAAAAAAGTAAATTAAAAAAACTAATGTGTTTTTTTTAGTAACTTTTCAGAGATGCAAATATCTGCTTAGTACTATTAACATTGGTTTCTTACTATAAATTTCACCTACACAACTATACTGTGTTTCACTGAGTTTTTTAACATATAAATTCTGGTACCATAGTACACTACCAACAGATAATTCAAAAGAAATATGATTAGGGGAGGTAATAAGAAGGGCTTCTAAGTTTTTGCTGAAGATAAAGACTAGGAATTACAGTATTCCTGAAGCTGAACAGTCAAGAGATTTCAGACCTAGGTCAAAGGAGGAATTTTTCTTGGAAAAGAAAAGGCCTCCTACAAGTTTTTCAGTGATTTTATAGTAACTGGAGCAGAAAATAAAATTGAGTTCATATCCCTAACTCTTTAACTGCTTCGTTGTCACTTGACTTTGCAAGCTTGAACATTTCTTCCAGAGAAAGAATGTGAATGGCACAGAGAGATAAACCTTCATCCAGAATTTCATCCATTTGTCATTCCTTAGGGCATGCAACTTAACTGTATTAACTCTGAGCCTGGTCCAGTTTGGACAGCTTAAAAATTTAGTCATTTACTGATTATTTTTCTTTCCTCTCCATGAACACTGCTCTTAAATTGTTTCCTACCCTCTCCTATTACAAACCCTGGACTGAGTGAGACACAATTTCTCAATTTCCTACAGCAGAGGTGTCAAACACACAGACCATAACATACCCCAAGTGTGGTCTGAACCAGATTAAAATGTAATTTGGAAATATTTAACAAAATAAATAACAACACAATAAGACATAAATAATGTGATTTTCTAAGTCAATATGTGGCCTCAGTGATCCTAATGTACAGTTTAGTGTCCCTGATTTCTATCTGAGTTTGACACCACTTCCCTAAAGAATCATTTACTTAAGGAAAAAACCATACCCATCATTCCAAGTTCCCAATCAACAAGGTCCTATACTAACAACACAGATTCTGAACAAAAGACCAATTCCTTCCCAAGGCATCCATTCCAAACTCAGGCAGTCACTCAACAAACACCTAAATAATTAAGCACCTAAGATGTGCCCGTTACTATGCTAAGCACTGGGGATGAAAGAAAAGGCTCTGCCTTCAAGGAGCTCACTATCTAACTGGGGGGGGGGGGGGAGGCAAGATGCAAACTACCAGGAACAAACAAGCTACTCATCAAATAACCAGAAGATATTCTTAGGGGTAAAGGCATTAAGAGGAAAGCAACACACAGAAAAGTTAAATATTTTGAGAAAAAAAAAGGAATTAGAATAATAAATGACTCCATTCTTTCAAGGTTCTAATGCCTAATATGTAATCCATCTTTTGCTATTATTAAGCATGAAAACATATGTGGGTAATTGTGCCGGGTAAGAAGTTCTTAACCCAATATTGCAAATAGGTTCTAAAGTGCACTCAAGGTCTAATAGTAGACTTTCATAGTTTCGTTACTCAGATACATGGCTTTTTTTTTTATACCTACAACTTAAAGTAAGGAGTTAAAAACACAAGATAGGTTCAATAAGAAAAATGAAGACTGCGTCATTTATCTTTGGGGAGCAGCATACTAATTCAGTAGGATTAGAATTGGACTTTTGGAGTCAAGAGACCTTGATTCTGGTCTCAGATCTAAAATAAACTTGCTATGTGGCCTTGGGAAAGTCATTTAACCTTCCAAGCCTCATTTTCCTATCTGCCCAAGGAAGGGAATAGGTTTTATTGATCTCTGCTTCTGCCCTAACAGAAGGGATTAGTACTTAATAAAGGTCCCTTTAAATGGAAGGAAAGCAAACACTTAGCATCAAGGCTAACACAGAACATTAAACACTAATGTAGCCAAATGCAAAATTATCTTATTATTGGGGGATTCATGGAAATCTTCATTTAAACTGAGAAATATGTCTACAAGCTCATATATGGCTATTATGCAAAAAAACCAAACATGCTTTACCTCCAAAGCTCTGTTTTGTAGACGAGCTCGTTGTTCTTTTTCTTTGCAAACAAACCACTCTTCCCATGGTGTCAGACTTGCCTCAAATACAAGCCACTGATGTTCTTTTTCTGAATTTTCTCTTTCTTTAATTCTGTTGACAAAGAATATATTCTAAATTGCTTAATAAATAGTTGCTGGCCTAAGTCAAATTGATTTATAGGATAAAAGTGAAATGTAATACATATCTTATTCTATTCAATAAGGAGACTTACGTTTTAAAGGAGTTCATAAAAATGAAACCTTCAAGTTTTCCCCAGTTTGACCACCAGAAGGCTGGTCATCAAGGTTAATGAAGTTTTTTCTGGCCACAAAAATTCATAAAGACCATGCCTCCGAAGGGTCTATGATTAGCATTGCTGGGGACAAACCACATCAATAAAATCAGAAGTCATTAAGTACTAACCACTGAACTATCTCTGTATTTATACATGACATACAGGAACCAGCTAGAATTAATTTTTTTAATTCCTTTCAGAAACCAGAATTTTACTTCAAGTTAAAGTGGAAAGGGCAAGAAACTTCAGAGTCAGAAGACCAGGGTTTCAATTTCAGCTTTGACACTTAGTAAGATGTATGACCATGAGCAAGTCATCCCTCAGAGGTTCAAAACATTTATCCTCCTTGATAAAATGGGGATGATAATATTTTTTACCATCTTAACTACCTCAAAGGATTATTATGAGGAAATCATACAATCTGCCCTAAAATAAATAAATAAATGTTGGCTGTCATTTAATTTTCCATAAAAATCCTATTTTAATTCCTCATCACAGTATGGAGAGAGGCCTGAGGTATCAAAGATTACACTAGCAAAATACCATATGGCAGATTCCATCATGCTGGAAAGGCTTTGGGTATGGTTCCAAGGCCAGACTGTGTCTGCCTTCTAAGGACCAAGCTAATAACTAAACTGAAGCTAATTACCAACAGGTTAGCCACTAGGTAATGAGTTATTTGGTTTGGCAACACATGAAAAAAAGTCCAGTAATAAACGATCCTCAGTCATAGACAATATCTTTCCATTTTTGCCATGTCAGTGGTACAGTGACAGAAAAGGGAGGAAAGGATATGAAGTCTCATTCAATATTTAGACCATCTAGTTGAATGTGCTATGAATAAGAGATCACTATCCCAAGGCCAAAGAACTGACATATTACTGGAAGAAATGAACCACCTCAATATCACTGTTCTCACAATAAATGAAACCAGAAGACAAAAGGATGTCTCAGCTAAATGGAAGGATGGACCACAGGGTCATATTGGAGAGGCAAACAAAAGAATTAGTGGAGTTGTTTTTATTGCAATTACTTAATTCAACAAGATTATGCTATGTACAAGGCCCCATTACAAGCATGGGAGTTAGATGTACAAAATAAAAAACACTCCCTGCCCTCAAAGAGTTTCTATTTTATTAGAGGGATATGACATAGAAGCAGATAGGAATATACATAATATCTTGAGGACTGAGGAGAAAGCACTAACTAGGCAGATCAGCAAAGGCTTCTTATAGAAAGTAACAAGCTGAGTTTTGAATGAAACCTGGGATATTCTAAGAGGTAGAAGTAATTTTTTTAAAAAAAGTGCAGTGAATGCCAAGCATGAAGAGATGGAAGAAGGAATAAGACTTTCCAGACCACTGAATTACAAATCAGTCAACTTGGTTGGAAAGAAATGTCAAAGACAATGTGCCTCCAGATAGTGAAGGGCATTAAATAGTAAAATCAGAAGTTAACATTTTCTCCTAGAAGTAGAAAATGGAAGGCTTTTGGACAGAGGAGTGACATGGTAGAACTTGTGTTTTAGGAGGATAATTTTGGCAACTCTATGGAGGATGATGCATCAGAGAAGGGAGAGACTGAAAATTAACATCAATTAGGCTACTACAATAATCCAGGTGAGGGGATGAAGGTATGACCTAAAGAGGTAACCACATGAATGGATAAAAGTAAAAAGAAAAGAGAGTAGAAGGAGAATCAATAAGGCAGGACAAGTGATTAGTTATGATGGGTAAAGATGAAGAAAAAAGTTAAATATGACAATGAGATTGTGAAACTGGGTGACCAGAAAAATAGTAATGTAGTAAATAGAAACAAGAAAGTTTAGCAGAGAACCTACCGATTCATTTTCTAATGACTCTAATGGACAAATCTAATGGATTTCATTTTCAAACATGCTGAGTTTGAGATCCTTAAAGCAATGGTTCTCAACCTTCCTAATGCTGCGATCTTTAATCCTCCTATATGGGCGTATCTGCATGCAGGCGGACCCACCAGGAGACGGATAGAGGAGCAGTGTCTCAGTCCCTAAGACCATCAGAAATACATGTTTTCCGATAGTCTTAGGCGACCCCTGTCAAAGGACTGTTCAACCCTCAAAGGAGTCGAGACCTACAGGTTGAGAACCACTGCCTTAAAGGATACCTAGCTGGGAGATGTCTGGCAAGAAGACTACAGAGCTTGGGAGATTAGGCCTAGATATAGAGATCTTGTCTATCTCCTGAATTTCTATTTTAAAGTGTCTTCTGGTCTTTTCATCAACAATGCTTTTTGGAATAGTCATCCAAGCTCTCCTCTCTTTTATTAAATAACTGCCGAATGTGATCTTGACTGTGGTGGTTTTTGTTTAGGTCAAATTCAGTTCCTGTACTCCTGGTTGCTGGGGAAAAGCCTAATCAATCTTAAATTTGATGGCTAAGACTAGGACCCACTTTCTTTAGGAAATATCTGGCTCATTGCCCTGCCTTCTGTTGTAGCTGGGGCCCCTGGGTTACTTGTACTACTACTGGGCCTGTCTCTAAAAGTATAGTCAGATTTGGAACTCACTGATCAATCAATCCACAGAATGTTGATTAACAGAAAATGTCAACTCAAAAGGAGTTTAAGGCCGACCAAAAAGTAAGTGTGTTATGGGCCTCTGTTTTTGGCCCTGTTAGACTCAACAGGTTTCTCAATGACAGCCAATGGCACATTTACCAGACTTGCAGGTAGCTCAAAAAGGGGACGTGTAATTAATACAGATGATGAATGGATCAGGATCCCCAAGCAAACAAAAACAGCTACCATGGCAGGATAGAACAACTGAATGAATCTAATAAAGTTTAATAGGGTATACGATGCTGGGCACTTAAATTTCTAAAAGCTAATTGTTAAAGTATGTAAGGAAGAAGGTACGGCTGGACTATAGTTCATGCAGAAAATACCTGGGGGTTTAGTGGACTGCAAAAGCACAACTGAGTCAGGAGCATGAAGTGGCAGCCAAGTAAACTAATGAGATTTAGGCTACATTAAAAGAAACCGGGTCAAGAATGAAGAAGGTAACACAAGAGCACTATACTCAGTTCTAGACAGCACATTTCAAGATTGACAAATTAGAGAGCCAAGATCTATGGCAGGCATAGGGGATATTTAACTTGAAAATTTAGGGAGTTCTTGACCACAGAAGCAACATATGGAAGGTACTGACTTCTGTTTGGCCCCAGGGGGTAAAAGCACCACTGGGGTAGAAATAACAGAGGCAGATTTAAGCCCATGGGCAAGGAAGTTTTTCCTAATGATTAGAGTAGTCTAAAAACAGAATGAACTACATTATGAAGTGCTGAATTAAAGTCTTTTCCACCTCCAAAATTCCATCTAAAAAATCCATCCTATTGTACATGATATATATCTAACATCCATCAACATGCAGACCACACACAGGAACTCTGGCCAGTGATATAACTTGGCTGCCCATGGTGCTAGGGCCAATAGGCTTTAGAAACCAGACCTGAATCAACCAAGGAGTTCTTGACCCTTAAGGCTAGTCTTTTACCCAATAAGCCGAGTTCTCTTGCATCACCTTGAAAGAGAAGGATTCTATATCCACTTTACTGTCATTTACTAAGCTTCTACCCTGCTCACTATGGAAATAAAGACAAACTCTCACTGCCCAAAGGTACCAGGAGTCACTTGTTAGGGGTTCTACAACTCCTTTTTGTGTGAGGTTTCTGGCAAAAGGAAATCAGTCTCCTGACTTCCTTGGTTCGGGAAGTTCCCAGTGAGGGACTTCTCCCAGTGCAGCTCACAACGGGGCTCGCACCCCAAAGGGCACTGAAGTAAGTGGCAAGTCCGGTCTACACAGGCAGGCCACGTCGGAGGCTGGACTTGAATCCAGGTCTTCCTGCCGGGTTTTGGAAGGGAGGGGCTGCAGGTGCTTGTGGCCTGGACTACAGGCTCGGAACAGCAAAGTCCCCGAAGGCAACGCCTGGGTTGGACTGAGGAGTAAAGGCAGGCCCTGAGAGGCGGGCGGTCTCCCGTGGGAACAAGGTTAGAAGGTAAGGGAAGCAGGCCGAGTGGGGAGGGCTTTGCCCGGGGCCTCATAGCGGAGGAAGGAAGGGAGAGAGGGAACAAGTGGGGCGGGCAGGGGGTGCGGCTGGTCCTGGTCCCGGCGGGGAACGTGACTGGGCAGAGGAGAGGGCTGGCCGGCGAGGCTCGGCCCGGGACTCTCCGGGTCCTCACTAGGCGCGCTCCGCTCTGGGGACCTGCCCGGGCCTGGGGGCGGGTCCTTTACCTGGCGCGCCCCGAGGTTTCCCCTCCTTCCAGGGACGCGGCCCTCCCCCTCGGGCCGGCCTCCTCGCTCTCCTCCTCTGCCGCCACGGGAGGCGGCGTCGTTTTCTCCTCCGCCCCGCTGAGCTCGGGCTGCGGCCTCCCCGGCTCCGGCGGCGCTCCGCCGCTGGCCTCGGCCTCGGCCTCGGCCTTGCCCCGGGACCGGCTGTCGCGCTCTGGCCGGTGCCGCCGCCGCCTCCGGCGCTGCCGCCGCTCCTTGGCGCCATCACCGTCACTGTCGCTCTGCAGGCTGTGCAGCACGGACAACAGCGAGGGGGATGCCGAGCTCGAGCCTGGCCGCGCCGACGACGGCGGGTCACAGCCGGAGCCGCCGAGGGCCTCCCCCCACCTGCTCGGCGAAGGCGGCTGCGCGCCCTCCTCACTGTCCATGGCCCGAGTCTGGACCAGGGTTGGGGCCGGGAAGGGGCAGGGGAGGCCGAACGGAACCAGCAGCCGAGGCCGCAGTGGCCGCCAGGTTCAAACCGGCGCTGCAGCCGCGGCGGGAACGCGCTCCCAGGAGGCACCGCGCCGCCCGCAGCCGCAGCCAATCCGGGGCCGCGGCCGGCACGCGTTGCCACGGCAACCGCCACCCACCCTCTCCCCACCGGGG
>JAQQSW010020494.1:0-10842 GCA_028646575.1 Pseudocheirus occidentalis | reverse complement strand
GGCTCTTTGCAGTCTCTTTCAGCAACTCAGGCTCAATGACACTGGATACTGCTCTTCCCGAAAGTCCTTCTTCTTCTGGCCTTCTCTGGGCTTGAGCCTTCCTTTCCATTCATGGCTCCTCCCAGGTTAGCCCCTTCTCTTCACGTCGACAAGTCCATCCCACAAGTGGGATTCACAAGCTCTGAGTCTTAACACTCAATCCAAAAGCCAAGTCGATTCAGGGGCATCTCCAAATTCCATTACCATTACAACAACATAAGGATTCCAGGACTAATCCATACCATCCACGGCTCCTTTCTTATCCTGTGCGATTCTTGCCCACAAGATCTGACACAAAGGAACTAGTCAGTGTCAATGTCTTGGATACCTTCTGCTAAGTCTTTTCACATTTTGGGAATAACTATGCACAAGAATTTGTTAGCCGTGCCCAGGCTGTCTGTTAGCACTTAGTCTTGTCACCTCCTTTTCCACTCATACCTTTTCTTAATACATTTCTTTCCCTTATACGTTTTCCTTACGTCTTTTAGGTAATAGCTGAAAATATGATATAGCCCAGAACCTGTTAAACACCCAGTCCCCAGGCCACAAAAGCCCACAAAAAATGTAATACACAAGGGCAGCTTGGTGGTGCAGTGAACAGAGCATCGGCCCTAGAGTCAGGAGGACCTGAGTTTGAATCCAGCCTCAGACACTTAACACTTACTATTTGTGTGATCTTGGATAAGTCATTTAACCCCAATTGCCTTGCCTCCCCCCTCAAAAAAAATTTAAAAATGTAATACAATATAGCTGTTAATGTGTGGTTTTCTAAGTCAATAGATCTATCTCTCTATTTGTGCCTACCGTGAATCTTTTCACTGATCTTTGGGTCACTCTATAATGTTTCTGGGAAAACATTTGTGTTGAAAAGATGAATCTTCCTTTCAAGGGAGCAGTTTAGAATTCTTAAAATCATATCTTTAACAAGCTCTCTAAATTTTAGTGCTTTCCTCCTGTTGATTCTTTACTGTTTATCTTGCTTAGAACTCATCTGGGCAGCTGAGTGCCACAGTGGATTGAGCCCTAGGCCTGGAGTCAGGAAGACCTGGTACAAATTTGGCCTTAGATACTTACTAGCTGTGACCCTGAGCAAGTCACTTATCCCTGTTTGCCTCAGTTTCTTCATCTGTAAAATGAACTAGGGAAGCAAATGGAAAACCATTCTAGTATCTTTACCAAGAAAACCCTACATGGGATCATGAAGAGTTAGATATTTCTGAACACCACATCATCTACTTTTTAGGGTTATTATAGGGATCAAATGATACAATATTTGTAACTACATAGTATGTGCTAAACAGATGTTTGGGTTTTTTCCTACTTAAACATTTTACCCCATGATAGAAGCTGAAGTACTTTGCTTGAATGGACCAGTGTTTTAAGGCAAATATATTAAACATTATTGTATTTTGAGCTTTTCTCATCCTTCTCTTAGGTATGTCAATTCTTGCTTCATAAACAATAGTCTGAACGCACATTCTATTGTGATTAATTTATATACTTTGAGCATTTTACCAAACTCCTAAGTTTTCATGACACTGAGAGCTATCAACATTCAGAACTAGATGTCTTGTTTGACCCACATTCAAATGAATAAACTGTCAGGTTCGTAACACAATAGAGATACATAAAAAGTCTGATGGACTATGAAATAATGATGGAATATTTGGTTTCTTGAACATAAGCTATATTAAACATTCTTTCAAAATGATGCTTATTTTGTGGTAATAAATGCTATTTAGGTGATTTATGTGACAGAAAGAGCAGGATTTGAATTCATTAGCTTTTTTTCTCAGAAACTTCATTCTCTTCATAGACCAGAATGTTTACATGCGTTACAGTTCAAATAAGGATCTAACATCCAGTGAAAATTGTAACTGTAAATATATTTTAAACTCACTAGGCCATTTTATATTTTAGTTTTCTTGCTTGGAGAAAGAAAAAAACACATCAGGAATAGCTAATCCTTGAAGGCAATAAAACTAATTAGTTGAAAAAAAACAATAAGACAACAGGCTTGTTGACATTGTCCCCTCTTACTGCCCCCAATGAGAATAAATCCTTTTATAATTCACTATCAAAGGGTATGATGAAAAGGGAGGACTAGCTGGTGGGGTTCATAATCTCAGGTCATGAGGAAAAATGGGAATTCAATTCTCGAAAGAAAGAATTTGCCACCAAAAGAAGCTTCCTTGAATTCATACTGAGCCCTACATGCATAGGCAATTAGCAAGTGCTCTCCCTGCTCCCTTTGTATCATATGTCTTTTTATGTAAAAGTAAGTTCATGTTTTGGGGCTATATGTTTTTAAGACGTAATGTTATACATGGCTTTACATTCTAGTTACAACTTCATTGTACATTAAGATCTTATTGAAATGACAACTACTCAAGTGTGAGCACATCGACGTGTCAGAAGTTTCTCTGACATGATAAGGTTTCTGCAAAGATTCAAATCAAATGACTTTTTAACCCATGGGAGAGCAGGTGTTCTGGTTTCCAAAGCAAGTTGGCTCTTGAACAGGTCTGCAATTCCTTTGATTCTCTGTTTTCCCAGGAAGCTATTATAAAGCATTTCTCTATGTTGACAAGGCTCTGGTAGAGAGTTTGAACACAGAAAGATTGCCAGACTGATAGCTCTTTCTTGAGCTATCAGATTGCCCTGGGGTAGAAATTTGGGGAGTTGAAAGAGATTTACATATACATTAAAATAATTTTACATTCAAGTTCCTTGAAGCAGTTAAAAAAAATTATGAAGAATAGGACTTACATTTCATGGTATGGAATCTCCCTGTATGACTGATACAGTACTATTTATTTGTGTTAATTCTTTTAATGTAATAATGACAGCTAATACCTATATCATACTTTTTTCTGTGATAAGATGTAATGTTGTGAATATTATATTGTGGTATATTGTGAATGTTTGCCTTGATTTGTAATGGAATAAATGGAGTATCTGCTATACTGTGTAATCCGAACCTTAAAAGCTATTCACAGTAGCATTCTTTTGGGAATCTGCTTGTGCATGGCATTACAAAGGTTTACAAAGCACTTTATATTTTTTTAATCTAATGTGATTATCATAGTAATTCCATCAGGTTGTTGTGTTCAGTCTGTCAGCTGTGCCCGACTTTTTGTGATCCCATGGGCCAACTGCTCAAGGGGTTTTCTTGGCAGAGATATTGGAGTAGTTTGACATTCCTTCTCTTATGGATCCTTTTGTCAAGCCATAAGTGACTTGCCCAGGGTCAAACATCTGAGAAGTATCTGCGGCTCAATTTGAACTCAGGTCTTCCTGACTCCAGATCCACTGCTCTATCCTTTGAGCTGCCAGCTGCCTCAATTTCATGAGGTAAGTACTCCTATTATACCCATTTTATGGTTGGGAAAATAGACTGAGAGACATGAAATGACTTGCCTATGGTCACTTAGATAGAAAGAGTATGAAGCTGAATTCAAACTTAGGTGTACCTGATGTTAAGGTCGGCATTCTGATAAAATCTACTGAGCTGGGGTGCCTCTCCTGTCACTGGATCTTTACTGAGTGACATGCACCTTATTGAGACACCACAGAAACTGCTCATTGATCTCCAGAACGTTGATTGGACACGGTGAGTAAGAGGAGTAACTCCAGTTGGTCTATAGAACCTGCTCTTATTCCTTTATTCATGTAAGTAAAGACATGGAAACTTTTTCATTTTTATATTGTAAATTCAATTCATATTTAGCAGACTTTTTTCATTTGTCTATATCATATAAGACAATATGCTAAGCACCAAAGATACAAAGAAGAAAAGGAATACAGTCTCTTCTTTCAAGATTAGTCTACTAAAAGTGGAAGGGAGGGATGTGGGTAGGATGTGTCATGTACATCAAAGATTTTAGTGCTAGGGGCAAAAGAGAGATCTCAACAAAATACTCTATGAGTATTTGAGGAGAGAAATGCTTTCAACTGGTGGTAAGATGATGAAAAATTTCATGAGGAAGCTCTACCTCAATTGAGACTTGAAAGAAGAGATAGATGTTTAGGAAACTGTTGACCTGAGCTGAGCTTTTAAGAAAGGGTCTCTCAAAGGAATGATGCATTCACAATCACCTATACAGTTCCTTCAAAAGAAAAGTGAACTTGATTGTAGCCCTACCCACTGAAATTTATTTCTAAGAAAATGCCTTACTTAAGAGAGTCAATTGTTTTGGAGTAGCCCCAAACTCTGAGACTCAATGAAGAGTTGCCTTGCCCTCTTTGAACCAATAAACCCCTCTATATGCTACACTCTATAACAGTCCTTATCAAATGCCACAAAAGCCTTTGTACACACTTAGCAAGTTGAAATCATCTGATGACTAAGAAGATGGTAGGGTGCCTGAGCACTTGAGAGAAACAGAGACCTGGGAGTGGGAAGGCAATGGATATAAGCAGAAAAGATGATTAATTTAGTTTGGTGCATTTGGGGTTTCAAGGGCTGGGAGACATCCAGGGGCAGAAAATTACAGGAGTGAAACTGGAGTTTAGAGGCACTATTTTCTGCCTTCCACCTCAACCTCCTGCCATGCTTTCAACAATGTAAGGAAATCCGGGTGGAGAAACTTTTCTCTATCAGTTCAGATCAGCAATTTTTCTGCAGCTTATCTTCTTAGAGCATTTCCTAGAGCACCAAAAGGTTGCCCAGGGTCATACAACTCATTGGTTGCCCAGTGTGAGTCAGAGGAGGCCTCGAACCTGAGTCTTCCTAACTCCAAGAGAGGCTTTCTATTGACCATGACACACTGCCTCTTGGTGGGTGATTTCTAAACACATAATGAATTAATTCTCTAGAGATCTGGAACTTGTTGATGGTTGATTGATTCAGACTCATTTCCTCTTCCTGTTTAGAAAGACCTCTGTGCTCTATGTTCTTGTAGAAACAACTGTATAAAGGGCACTGGCTTAGGAGTCAGATGATACAGGGTTTGAATCCTGTTCCTGATCTACCTGCATGACATTGGATAAGTAAGACATCGTTTTCCTCAACTGTAGAATGAAAGAGTTGGGATAGACAGTGTCTGAACACCCTTTTAGCTCTAGACCTAGGTTCCTTGTCCCTGAGGGATCCTAGATCCTGTTCCATGAGACCTCTAGTATCATCAAGACTGAAAATGTATTATTTTTTTAAAAGTCTATTTTTTCATTAACATTTCCCAATGACATTTAATTTCTTTTTGGTGGTGGGAAGGCAGGGCAATTGGAGTTAACTGACTTGCCCAAGGTCACATGGCTAGCAAGAGTTCAGTGTCTGAGGCTGGATTTGAACTCAGGTCCTCCTGATTCCAGGGCCAGTGCTCTATTTACTGCATCACCTAGCCACCCCATTTAAAAATGTTTTTAAATTCATTTTTAAAAATGTTGAGTTCCAAATTCTCTTTCTCCTGCCCTTGAGAAGGCAAGCAATATGATATCAATTATACATGTGAGGCCATGCAAAGTAAATTTCCATATAGCCATGTTGGCAAAGAAAACACAGATACACAAAAACCCTCAAGGAAAATCAAGAAAATGAAAAAAAAATTGTTCTTTTATGTGCACTCAGAGTTCCTCAGTTCTGTCTCTGGAGGTGCATAGCACTTTTCTTCATGGGTCCTTTGGAATTGTGTTAGTTGTTTTGATCAGAATAGCTAAGTCAGAAAATGTATTCTTTAAGAAAGTGTCTCCAAATAGAAATGGAGAGGAATCTGTTTTTAATTAGCAAATAATAAATCCACAAATATTGACTATGTGTTAGGCAATGTTGGGGATCCAAAGAAGCCCAAGACCTAGCGGCACTTATGATCTAGGCAGGGGAACAAAATACATAGGAAGTTGAATGTAAATACTTCAAAAATTGTATTTAAAAAGAGGAGTTCTAGTTTGGGGGATCAGCTTGAAATAATTAAGAATGCAGCTCAGTGGTCCAAATGCCATTCGACCCAGTATTTTCTTTCTAGACAGTTTTAGTCGCAGCTTATTGTTTATCTGCAGAATTTTACAAAGTTATGTGTACTGATGGACCAGCTCAAGGGACTGTCAATGTAGCTTGCACCCAGAGCCAGTTTGCTATTTTCCAGTCATCTTCATGCCACACACCACATATCTATACCTCCTTCCCTTTCCTACTTTAGCTTTGAGAAGGAAAATCAAATTAACTCTACAGAAACATTCATCCCTGGCAACCACTATGCTATGTGCCTTCCCAGTTAGTATTTAAGCTTCTCGAAGGTGGGGCTATCTTGCTTGTTTATACTTGTACCCATAGTATTTAGTACAGTGTGGTGCATAACAACTGGATGATAAATTCTATTCCATTCCATATATCATTGTCTAGACAACAAGAATTCTTCATCCACTTGGTTTTTCCTATGTATCGTTGTATTATGTATCATTCCTATGTATCATATCAGCCTCGTATCATTTCATTGCATTGTTAGATTAAACTCTTGCCTGGTTGTGAGTCTCATTTAGAGGTATCTGCAGTGTTTGGGGATTTGGTGCAATTAGCCCAGTATGGCAGTATAAGACAGCCATAGAGATGTCATGGGATCTCACATGATCACTATAGGTGGTATAAACAAGTGCTTTGAATTCAGAGAAGGTGAAATCAGTGGAGGCTGATGTTCATGGGGTAATTTCTTGGAAGTGGAACTTCAACTACACTATGAAAGATGCATAGGCTTTTGGTTGGGTGGATTTTTGAGCTGTTTCCTTTTATTCAAAAGAAATTAGCTGCACACTCACTTTTCAAAGATAGTAATTTCTTTTCACAGAACTACTTTCAGAGGTAAGGCATTTTTTTTTACCAAGTTGTATACAACAATTTTCTTTAGCACTTCAGTACACCTATAAAAACAACAAACAACCACAAATTATAAATAACAAAATACTGAAAGTGATGGGTCTATAAATACACTAATGTCAGTTTTTGGGGGGTCTTTTTTAGATCCCATTTCCTATAGACCTCAGCTTCTCAACTGTGATTTTTGTCCAGATTTCCAAATTTGACATTTTACCCAATATTCTGGAGACTTCCCTCTGATTCTTTTCATAGTTTGTGGTTATAGTTCAGGGTGTTTGCACATTATCTTTTGGTCTTGTATAACCAGCTCACTTCCTTTTCTAGCCATATATGTTCATGATTATGTCCTTTATTCCACTTCTTATGTGCAAGTCATCATTGCCAATATTGTTGAAGGTTGTTTATACCCATCATGTGTCTTTCCATAGCCTTTCAAGTCACCTGATTCTTCTGAAAGGGGAAAGGGAGGGAGGACAGAAGCATTTAGTATGTACCTACTGTTATGTACTCAGTTCTGGGAACTGTGCTAATTATAAATATTATCTCATTTGATAAATTTTTTAAATATTGAAAATCATGGTGTTCCTTGACTTACAGCATGTAGCAGCGATATTATGGCATACTGGAAAAACAGAGTAGGTTAAAAATACACGTTACCCAGATTCTGACATTGAGTTGGATATATGTATCAATAGTGCTAGAAATTCTTTGGCATCTTATACATGAATTTCATAGATGAAACTCAATAACAATCCAGACCAGGGTCAACTTTATATTTGGATTATAAGAATGTCCTTTCTAAAAACTAGCCATGTAACCTTGGGCAAGTCACTTAACCCCAATTGCCCTCCAGAAGGCAAAAAAAAAAAAGAATGTTCTTTCTCTGTTGTCCACAGCCAGTCAGATTCTGCAGACTATTTGCAAACTGGCTGAGAGCAGCTGTCAACAGGAACTAAATGAAAGGGATACCTGAGAGCCGATCTAAAATATTTAGCCTATATAGATAGACAATTGTGAATGTGTAGGCTTCCAAAGCCTTTTTCTTTTATAAATGAAATGTAGAACTGAATGATCTGGAAAACCATTTGAACTCTATACTTTTTATATCATTCTTCATGTCTGTTTGAGGCACCACTTTCTGAAAAAAAGATTCTGAATATAGACTTGACTGTACAGAATGGGTTGGGATGGTATAGGAACAAGAGAAGTAGCTGAAGGTAGCACTGGCCATATATAAATTTGAGTCAAAAATGTTCTCTTTTAACTAAAGAATTACCCATAGGTCTGTGAAACTCAGCTTTGATAAAAGGTTAGATGCTTTTGTCCTACCATAGGCATAGGAGAACAAGAGTGCTGAAATTATCAAGAAAAAATTGTTTTAGTAATAGTTTTTTAAAGTGTGGCGGCCAAAAAATGACCATTAAATGTTATGAAAAAGTAAGAAAAAATAATTCTTCTCTTTCCAAATGAAAGACGGAGATTGTGGTTATGTGCATTTCTAAGTTAATAGGTGACCTTGGGCCTGGCTAGGGTATTCCAGATAGAGGCTATGAAATGACAGAAATCCAAAGTGGCTATTCTTGGAAGCTGAGTGACTGAAGTATATGAAGCTTGCCCATTCTTCTCCTTCATCTCTATCTCATAGAATCCTGAAGTTTCCTTCAAAGCTACTTCTTGATTACTCAGGTGATAATGCCTTCCTCACCACCTAAAACAATTATGCTTTACTTATTTTTTATGTGTTTATTTTTGGTGTACCTTTTTGTGTTATTGTTGTCTCTCTGAATAAAATGTAAGCTCATTGAGGGCAGGGACTATTTTGTTTTTGGCTTTGTAATTTTAGTAGGTATCACAATGCCTGATACAAAGTAGCTATTAAATAAATTCCTGCTTGATTAGTTGATGAGTTAGTCAAGAGAGCTAGGCTTATAGAGAAGCATATTGTTTCCTCTAGAGGAGATGCTGCCTTGACCTTAACCCTCTTCTACATAATTGTGATCTTTGCTGGTGACCATTGGGGAGGCATGGTTTGGTAAGGCTGTCCACAAAAAGATTTAGGTCTTTTAGTGGGATCCAATCTGGATATGAGTCAGCACTGAGATGTGCCTCCAAATGAGCTCATGTGACCTTGGACTGCATTAACAAAGGCAGTATTTCCTGGACTTAGGAACTAAATGATTGCAATGTATATTGCCCTGGTCAGAATTCATCTGGCGTTTGTGCTTAGTTCTGGATACCGCAGTCCACCAGAATAGTTAAAAAGCCTTAGTAAGCCCAGGTCATGTGAGAGTTAGTTCTCGGACTTAGTGAGGTTTCATCTGGAGGAGAGAAGGCTCAGAGGAGGCATGATTGTGGTGCTCAAATACTTGAAAAGCTTTCATATGGGAGAAGAATTGTACTTGTTCTGCTTGGTCCCAAAGAGCATAACCAGCAGCCGTGGATAGAAGTTACAAAGACTTTTGATCTCAGGAAAAATATCCTCATAGTTTGAGTTGTCCCAAAGTAGAGTGAATGGGTTAGTGGGTTTCTTTGAGTTCTTTAAGCATAACAAATCTGTCCTCAGGCACTTACTAGTTGTGTGGCCCTGGGCCAGTCACTTTTTACACTGTTTGCCTCAGTTTCTTCATAGGTAAAATGATATGGAGAGGGGGTAGCTAGATGGTGCAGTAAATAGAGCACTGGCCCTGGAGTCAGGGGACCTGAGTTTAAATCTTGCCTCAGACACTTAACACTTACTAGCGACCTTGGGCAAGTCACTTAACCCCAATTGCCTTGCCTTCCCCCCTCCAAAAGAAAAGAAAAAAGAAAACAAATTAAAAAGGGGCATCTAGGTGGCGCAGTGAATAGAGTACTGGCCCTGGAATCAGGAGGACCTGAGTTCAAATGCAGCCTTAGACACTTAGCGCGCGCGCGCACACACACACACACACACACACAAACTAGCTGTGTAACTCAACTGCCCTACCTTCCCCTCTCCAAAAAAAAGCAAAAAACAAAGAAACAAAAAACTGATATGGTGAACGAAATGGCAAACCACTCTAGACTCTTTGCCAAGAAAATCCCAAATGGGGTCGTGAAGAGTCAGATATGTCAGAGAGCTACGACAAATACCAGAGAGAATAAAGAGAGTTCTTACAAGAAGCTTGCATATTCAAATGAGAGCTACAGATGTTCTTTACAGACAGCAGGCACGTTAGAAGCCATAAATGGAGTGGTTGCAGGTAGTAGGACAGAGGGAAGGGACTGCAGTTCTTCTACTTCTTATCTGAAATTAGGTCTATACTATCAGATAGGGTATGTGACTATAATCTCAGATGAATTCATAGTGGGGGGTACAGAACCAAAAATGCTGCTCCAATGTTTCCATTTATATATAATTATCTGTACCTCCGATGTTTATAAAATAATACTTCCTCAGGCTCCCAGTTCCTAGAGATTCTAGGGCTGTGATTAGTGGGGAAGTAAAGGACTATTATTTCAGTTCCCAGATACATGTTTTAGGCATGGTAATTCATCAAGGGAGAAAATGCGGAAGTAAAATAAAAGTGAAGGGATAGAGTTAGTGAGGGGGAATTTGACTCACATGTCACACTTGGAAAATGTATTGGGTCTGCCTTCACTGGAGTCTGAGAAACTTTTCCAGAGCATAAGAGTTCATGCCTTAATGCAGATAGCTAGAGATACTGGGGAATTTGGATAATGGATTTTATGGTTCAGGAAAAGCAAGATTAGCAAAAAAAAAAAACAAAAAAAAAAACAAAAGCAAAAGAAACAAATTCAAACAAAATAAGCATAAAAAGAAAAAAAGAAAAAGGTGACATCATTTGTCTATGGCCTTAACATCCAATTTAACTCTCCTAAGCATAGATTTCATCCTCTATACTATTCTATCAATATTTTAGGTCAAAATTTATTCAGAGAATTTGTGTCATTTTCAGATAATAGAGCGTTTTGTATCTCTGATATGGACTAACAAATAAGTACAAGTGTTTATT
>JAQQSW010020493.1:0-10842 GCA_028646575.1 Pseudocheirus occidentalis | reverse complement strand
CAGTAAAGGGACAGGGACAGTGTAGAGAACAAAACAAGGGGGGGGGGTGCAGGATAGGAAGGAGGGACATACAATCAGCCTCTCACAATATGCCCACCATGGAGATGTCCTGCGTAATTACACATGTACAGCCTGTATTGAATTGCTGCTCCTTGCAGTGGGAGTGGGTGACAAGGGAGGAATTGCAAGAATCTAGAAATTAAAGCTGTACAATCAAATGCAACTGGGAAATAAGACATAGAGGGACGGGGGTAGGGAGACTCTCCCTGCTCTACTAGAAAGTTAGAGGGGCGTCGGAGGAGGTCATAAAAGGGAACAGACTGTGGGAAGGGCTTCACAGTGGGATCACTGTTTTGGGCTTGGGGGTAGGGGAAAGAAGGGGAGAAAATTTTTAACTCAAAACTGGAAATGAATGATGTAATCAACAAAATAAATTAAAATTTAAAAAATTTAAAAAATAAATAGATAGATAGATAGATAGATACATAGATACATAGATAGATAGATAAGTAAATAAATAGACAGGATAAATTAAATGCCTTCAGAAGCCTCTTCTACCTCTAGATCTCTGATTCTATTTTCCTATGAATAAGAACATTTCATTATGGGGGGTTAGCTTTAGTTACTAGAAATTCTCTTCTTAAATGGAGCTGAAATCTGACTCCTATAACTTCTATCCCATTCAATGTTTTCTTTTCAGAGATCCCCAAGTAACAGCCACTCTTTGATTTTTACAGATTAGCCAGCGAATTAGCATAATAGCATTACCCAGGATCCTTTGCAGTTGTTTTCTTTCAAAGGTCGGTGTGACTGAGGTTAGAAGAGGTAATGGTTGAAGAAAAGAAGAGGGGAAAATTACCATATTTAATATTGTTTCTACAGAAATTGACAGAGGGATATAATGCAATTTACTCCTCCAGCCCTGCTGAAAAAGAGGAGGGGAGTTGGAGATGGGATTGATGAGGTACAGTTATTGTGTGGTGCTGGGGTAGGTAATGGAGGAGCAGACCCAGAAATACGTTCTGCTCCAGGAGTTGGTTATAAATATCCAGAATAAATGAGTTACTTGTAAAATCTTTGTTCTGTGTGAGCAGAATGGCATTTTAGTGCCACGAGGTTTGGGATACTCCCCAGATAATAGACACAGGAATGTGTTGGGGAAAAATATACTTTGATCACAGGGTTTTGACCTGTGTAGCAAGTGCAAAGTCAGATTCTCTGGTGGAGAAAAAGCTCAGAAAAATCAGGTATAAAGGAAAGAATTGCCTTTGTGGTGATTCTGTAAGATTCAATTTAATTCAACAAACATTTTGTTCTTACTGTTGTTGTTCAGTGATTTCACTCGTGCCCAACTCTTTCTTCGCAAAGATACTAGAGTGTTTGCCATTTCCCTCTCCAGCTCATTTTGCTGATGAGGAAACGGAGCCAAACAGGGTTAAGTGACTTGCCCAGGGTCACACAGCTCGTATGTGTCTGAGGCCAGATTTTGACCTCACGAAGATGAAGTTTTTTCATTCTAGGCTTGGCACTGTATCCACTTAGCTACCTAGGTGTTCTAAAATATTTGTTAAGGATCCACAAGTATATTAGGTACTAAGCTTGATTATAAAAAGTACCAAGAAGAAATAAAAAAAAAACATTTTCTGCTCTCAAGAAGCTCACAGTCTGTCGTGGGAGATTGTATTATATACAGGTGTGTATAGCATGTATGTCCATTTATGAATGTATATACAATATATATGTAGAAAATATATAATTTGAGGAGAAAGCATTTCAACTTATAGTTATCAGGAAAGGTTTCATGTAACTGGAGACTTGAACAGACACACTTGAAGTAAATGAGAGATTCTAAAAGAGACCTGATGGGCAGCTTTGTAACCCTGGGTAAGTCACTAAACCCTGTTTGCCTCAGTTTCCTCATCTGTAAAATGAGCTGGAGAAGGAAATGACAAACCACTCCAGTATCTTTGCCAAGAAAACCTCATATGGGGTCACAAAGAGTCAGAAACAACTGAACAATGACAACAACAAAAGAGAGATTATAAAACCACAGTAGATTTGGAGAACATCACACTTAGAGGCACAAGGTAGAGCATAAAGTACTATGTCTGAGGAACAAAAAGAAGGCTAAACCGACTTGAGTACAGAGAGCATAGAGGAGAGTGTGTAATAAAGCTGGAAACATAACTTGGGGCTAGGTGGTGACAAGTTTTAAAGGCAAAACAGATGGGTTTATATTTGCTCCTAGAAGTAATTGGGAATTAGTTTTTTGTTTTTTTTTTCAGAAGGGTAGTAACATGATCAGGCCTGCACTTAGAGAAATTCACTTTGGCAGCTTTGGGAGATATACGGATTGAAGTGGGGTGAGACTTCAAGCAGTGAAACCAATTAGGAGGTTATTGCTAAAGTCCAGGTGGGAGGTGATAAGGTCTTGAACCAGGCTTCCATTGCCTTTATGTTTTTACCTTTTATACTTTAAAAATGTAGTGAAAGAAAGTCTAGAAGAAAGAGGGTGGGGATGTAGAAGAGATATTTCTGAAAGTGTTTTGAAATCTCTCTTGCACTACCTACACTATGGGAAACCTAGGAAGAAAAAGAGGAATTGGAAAGTTGAATAGAGGATTAAGCACATTAAGCAAAATACGATGCAGTGACTTGTGAGAAAACGGTTTTTAATGAATAATTAATTATAGATGCTGAAAACAAAGACCCATCTATTAATACCAATATTCTCGTGGTGATGTTGGATGGCTGTGAGTTATGGTACACTACACTCTCTGAAGAACTGAAGTTGATGATAACCCAAAGGGTAATAGAGGGATGCATGGTGGGTGTGAGCAAGCTGTAATACGTTATGAACAAAGAATGATGAAGGTGAAGCAGTGTAAAGAATGTCATCAAAGGAATAGAAGATCAAAAAAGATTTCCTGGTTGTGTGTGCATGGGGGGGAAATAAGGGGAAACCAAAGGACAGCCTGAGGACTCCAGTGGTCCTGGTATCCTTGGGCACCCCAAGGTGGGTGAGGAAGATGCACCCCACCCCAGCCCACTTGGCCAATCACTTGTGGCAAACACATGGGGGTATGTAGGAAAGAATAACACATCCTGGGCACTGCTGTAGGAAATGCCCTCTCAATGAGATCTCTTAATACAATTGAGTATTATTGTATGTGCTGAAGAATGTTTTCAAGAACAATGATGATTAGTGTGCTCATTTATAAAGTGGGGTATAGGATGAGGGCAAAATGATCTCTAAAATCTCTTATAGTTCTAAGTGTTATGTTCCTAAGAAGCAAGTGAATAATGTATGTATTCATGAATACATGAATCATGTATACACATATAGAGACTGTCTCTATATGTGTATCCATGTTCACATAAAGGTCACATGCAACTGGCATTTAGGATGGTTTATATCATTAACAAATCGATTTCCCCCTGATGCTCCCATTGAATTCACATCCCTTCCTACTCACCCCCACCTTTGCCCCCAAAGTGAAAACAATTGAATTTGCCATCTCTGACCTTCAGTTAGTGGCATTTTTATATGATTCACTTCCTTCTTAGGAACATACACGATCAACATGAGGAGGGGTATGGTACAATGGAAACGGTGTTAGATTTGGAGGCAGAAAACTGTTTTGGAATGTTGTCTCTGCTATTCATCACCTCTATGACAGTGGTCCATTGCTTCACCTCTCCAGGACTGTTTGCTCACCTGTAAAATAAGGATTTATTTTACTTCTACAACTCTAAATCAATGATCGCTGGAAACCATAGTTAAAGGTAAGGTTTCTTCTGGACCTGGCCCTTTACCTGGGCCTTAAATAATGAGTAGAATAATAAAGGGGAAATGGAGGGATTCTAGGCAAGGAAAATAGGCTGATTAAAGACATAAAAGAGAAGAAGAAATGGTGAGAGGAGGCACACCAAAATAGATAACATGCTGGACTTGAAATTAGGAAGATTTGAGCTCCAATTCTACCTAACATTTATTTCCTAGCTATGTGACCAGTCATGAACTTCTCTGAGACTGTATACCCATTTATAAAATGAAAGTTTCCAGTTCTAAATCTATTATCATAAATATAGCCTTAGAGACTAATGGGTTTTATGTTGAATAGGGTGTGCCTGGTTGGACTAGAAAACCTCTGAGATCCATTCCAGATCTAAGGTTCTGTTATCCAGACAGAAGAATTTCTGTTTGATGAAGGTTGACAATAGAAAGCTGTCATGGCCTGCTGAATAGGAAGGATGGCCTGATAAACCTGTTCCGAAATGATCAGTCTGGCATTGGTGGCTTCTGATGAATTAGAGAAGGGGAAGAGCTGTGACCGGGAGATAAAATAAAAGGCTGCTGCCATAATCTAGGCATGAGATGATAAATGTCTGAACTATGACGGTGGTGGTGGGAATGGAAAATAAAGAGTAAATATGATATATTTTCTTGAAAACTGATTGAGCTTGGTGACATATTGGATATAGGGAATGAAGGAGAGAAAAAAGAAAGATATCGCAAAGGTAGAAAAACATGGGCACTCTTTGAATCTAAAAGCCTGGGAGAATGGGACTTTTATGCAATTGGAATATTTTGGGTGAGAAAATGATGATAACTATTTTAGGAATATTGAGTTTGAGGTATTTTAGAAAAATACTATTCATCACCAATCGTTATAAAAGCACAAGTGAAAGCCAGCATTAGAGATACAGATTGAGAATTACCTACAAGGAAGTGATACTTGAAACTCTCAGAACTGATGAGAACACTGAAGTACATAGACCAAAAAGCAGAACACCAAGGACTTTAAAAGGTTAGGAGTCACCTATAGTCAGGGAACCAAGTCAAGGAAACCAACTAGCAATGGATGGTCAGAGAAAGCATCGCTCTTCAAAAGTGAACAGAGGAGTTTTAGCTGGAGTGAGGAAAGTCAGAGCTATATAGAAGGCTACAATGAAGTTGAAGAATATGAGAGCTGAGGAATAAATTTGATGAGGAGATCATTGTTTAGTAAACTTAGGGCAAAGACTTCAGGTAGAAGCTGTCTCCTCCCTTAGATTCCCACTATCACTATCTAGTTTGGGTCCTTGTTGCCTCTTACTTAGAACTATTTCATTAGCCTTATAATTGGTTTCTTTTGCCTCCATTCTTTCAGCAAATCCATCTTACATATAACACTAGTAGTTTTCTTTTTCTAAGTCACAGAAACAATTTTTTTTCACTCCCAGTGGCTGCTGAAATAAGCCCAGTTTCTCAAAGTTCCACAGCATGGCCCCAGTTGCTCATTCTGATCTCATCTTCCTCTACCATTCTACAATATAATCAGATTAGACTACTCATTATTTCTTGAACACGTTCTGGGCTTTCAGCCTTTATGCCTTTGTTCACATGGTTACTTCTACCCAGGATTCCTACCATACCCAACTGTTGAAATCCTACTCATCTTTTAATGTCTATCTCAAATAACTGCTTATTGTTGTCCTCCAATGTACACAGTTTGTCCTTGTTAAAAAACCTAGATGGCATTTGTTTCATACCCCTCATAATATTTTCTTTCATGGGCTTACCCTCTCACCTTCAAACTTTCCCTTCTCCAAAGCCTCCTCACCTGAAAATCATATTGATATATACGTGACTCCTTTCTTCTGTTCCCTCCTTCCTCACCTCCTAGAGTAGGAGTTCTTAATTTATCTTCCATGTAAATTTTAAGGTGTCCATGACTGGTCTTTAGTTGGTGGAGGGGAGGAGTATATTTTGATTTTCACTAACCTCCAACTGTATTTCCTTCAATCATTTCAAAACATAATTCTGGGAAGTGGTCCAAATGCCTCACCATAGTGTCAAAAGGTATGTATGAAAAAAAAAATCAGGGACTCCACTCCAAGAAATATGGAATATCTGTCTTAGACTTCAGCTCAGGACTTTGCATCCCTGTTTATAGTTATTCCAAAGTTGCCATACTGGCATCTGGATGACATTGCTATGACTTGTGGTGACCTGGCACCCTCAATAGTGTAGTAGAGTGGAGCAGTTCTCAACCTGTGGGTTGTGACCACGTTGGGGATTGAACACCCCTTTCACAGGGATCACAGGGGTCACCTAAGACCATTGGAAAACACATATTTCTAATGGTCTTAGGAACCAAAACACTGCTCCTTTGTCTGTATCCAGGAGGGTCTTCCCACATGCAGATATGCCCACATACGAGTGTTAAAGAGTCACAGCATTAGGAAGGTTGAGAACAATTGGGTAGTGTGAAGAGTGTTGGATGTCTCATAATCCTAATAGTAACAGTCAGTAAATTGCTTAACCCCTCTGGACCTCAGTTTCCTCATCTGTAAAATAATGTGGTTGGATTAGATGACTGACATCTTTGATCCAATTCCCATCCATGTCTTAAATCCCTGACTAAATTTTAAACTCCTTGAGGGAACAGCGGGTATCTCACTGAGTTTTCCACCCAACACCGAGAACAAAATTACATAATAAGATACTAGATATTTATTCAGTTGAATGGAATTAGGAAGTCTTCTCTTGAGTTCATTAGTAGAATCACAAACTGAGACAAAATGACTCTATTGTCAATGGTCTTTGAGAAGGGACAACAGAGATAAACACCACACTGTTGGCAGTAGGAGTATTTGACCAAAATTTGTGGTTAATCCAATAAGGTCATGTGTGGAATTTTAGAAGAAATATGACTGGAATTTTTATTGGGCATCTGTGAAAATAACTTTTAAAAAAACTTTTTCCTATTGTCAGGAAGAGAACAGTTAAACCTTTAAGAAAATTCAAAATAAATCTGATGCCAGAGCACCTGGTGCTTTGATGAAACTATCTTGGGAAGGCTGGGTCTGTTTAGTACTTATAAATCATTATTTATTTATGTATCAGATTTATATCATGCTTTCAAATGGGAGTTCTTCAGGAAAACATCCCAGTTCTGCAGGTGATGCTCATGAATCTGTATGGAACTGTATTTTTCTTCCCCGCTCCCCTTCCCTTCCCTTCTGAGGCTTTATGGGTCTATGTGCTGCTGCTGCTGCTGCTGCTGCTGCTGATGCAACCTCTTAAATGAGTCACTCTCTCCAGTTCTTGATGACTAGTCATGATAAAGGGCCCATAACACTTTTGTGAAAGCAGTGGGTTGACCTCAGCATCCTGTCCAATTTCTAATATAGGTAATTGTTTCATTATATTCCAGTTGTCAGGTTTCCCCTTTCTCTCCTTCCCTCCCTCTTTTTTTTCTTCCCCTCCTTTCTTACTTTCCTTCCTTCCATTTTTCCTTCTTCCCTTCTTCTTCTTGTCTTTCTTCTCTTTCTCTTCTTCATTATCTATGCGGCTCTTTGTCTATCTGTCTGTCTCTCTGTCTCTCTCTTTGTCTGTCTCTCTCTTGCTCTTTTTCTTTCTTTGTTCTATTGCTATGAGTTATGAAGCAACTGCCTCATTCTGCTGCTACAATGACAGCATTTCAGCCAGGGACTAAAAAAATAAATATATAAAATGCCAGAAGCAGGTAATGATGGGGGAGCAATCAAATGATACTTAAAATCTTTTGGATGTAAGTGGAAAACTTTTGTCCAGGACTTGGTGTTAGCTTTTTTCAGATGGCCGAGGCTTTGTTTGCACATTGTGGCAGTGTGGTGAATAATATAAAGAGCCCATCTCACAAGCAGAAAGACTTGAGTTCAAGTCCCAACTTTGATAGATAGTAATCAGCAAGTGTTTAAGAATCCACTATGTTCCAGGCACTGTAATAGATACTGGGATATATGTACAAAGAATGTAATAATCCTTACACACAAAAAGCCTGAATTCTAATGGGGGCCTTCCCCCCTTGGATAGAATCACAGGTCCAGAACTCCTCTCTCCATTGAACTCTTCCTTGTAGCATGGATCAGAAGAAAAAAAAGGTAGCAAAACCCAACAAAAACAGTGACTGTGTATGATAGCATATACGGCATTCCAAAATTGTCATCCTTCATCTCTCTATGAGAGAGGAGAAGTATGTTTCATCATCTGTTCTCATGTTAAAATATACATACATATGTATGCATGTGTATATATACATATATGAGATTATATAATTACTATTGTTATCAGTCTGAGTTCTACAGCCCTTTGGAGTCATCTTTATTTTTCTTATCATAGTCACTGTGTCCATTTGCTCTCCTGGTTCCTTTACTTCACTGTGCTTCTTTGACTTCCTGGCTGGTTTGTTTTTGCTATTTCTTATGGAACAATTACAATTGATTGAATCCATATACCTTGTTACCCTTTAGATAAATCTATTTTTTTCAGTTTTCATGCTGATCTTATCTCAGATTCTAAGATTTCATATTATATATTCTATTCTATTCTATTCTATGTAATGTATTATATATTCTAAGATTATATATTACATATATTATATATTATATAATCTTATCCAAGATTTGTAATCTTATACCAAAGCATCTTTTTTATTCACTCCTTGAGATTCATCCACAAAGTGTCCTGTTTTAAAAGCCAACTAGTCCCCAAGAAAGGAGAAAAGGACACTAAGAAACGCATATAGGTTGCCTTCCTGACTGAGATATTGAGAACAAGGTCTTGCTGTTCCTTATTGCTAATAGAAAGATCATGCTGCGTCCTCCTTCCCTTTGAAGACAATGAGAGATCACTTGGCTGTCCCATACACAAGAAGCATGGAAGTCTGGAGGAGTATTATCAGTGAACAACATCAGTGGCAGTGTCTTCTTCAAGAGGAGGTCCCCTGGAGAGCTTTTTTCAAGCTACATGGTTCAATGGTTGTGTTCATGATATTTTTACCCAAGTTATGCCTTAGAGCCAATTGTCAGATGAGTATTGAGTTAACATTATTTTATAACCTTTCATAACTTCTCTACAACTTTGGTGCCTCAGGTACATCAAATTATTAGACTCCACTCCTGCCCTGTAATACCTATCTTCCCATATACACAGTTTTCTTATAACTTCTTCCTTCTAGCATAGTCACCTTGAAACACAGACTCTTCTTTGCCTTATTGGCAATTATTTTCCCATCTTTTCCTTTATGCCTCACTATATTTACCTAGGTGTCTACTTTTGACTTTTCCCATATGCTTTCCTCCACAGGTCTTTTTTACCTCTTGGCTCACTTTTTTCTCTTTCCCATGACTACCTACCTTATAATGACTTCATAGGATCACCTTTCCCTCCCAATAATTCATCTTTGCTCAAGGTTCAATATTTTCTTTAAAAAACAAAACAAACAAATAAAAAAAAACTATTTAATTCCCATGACTCTTAGCCTCTGTGTCCCATCCATAGGTAATGGCCCAGTCTATTCTTTAATGCCAACATCTTTTCTATGAAAAAAAAAGTGTGAACAAAGTTATCTCATAGAGAACTGAGCAAATCCTCACTTGCTTAATAGGAAAATCTGAACCTGCTTTTGCTAGAAATCTCCTCAACAGCCTGGACTTCTGTATTCTTATATATAGGGTATACTAAAAGGAAACTTAAAACTGCATCTAAACTCTTCATCCCAGCAGAATTGCTAAAAGTGAGCTAAATTCTTAGGATTATTATTATTTTTTCTTGTACCAGCATGACCACTTTCCTGAGACTTATGGAGTGTTAGTGTTATAGAATGTCAGATTATGATGGCACCTTAGTGAATATCCAGTACAGTCCCCTTCTTTCATAGCTGAGGAAACTGAGTCTGAGAATGGGGAAGGGACTTGCTCAAAGTCACACAATTCCTTGGTGACACAAATAACAAGAACTCCAAGTGAGAAGACTACCAGGTTATAGGGCTGAGAAGAGGTCATGTGCTGCTCTCACAGCTGTGGAACAAAATTGACTAGGGTTCTATGGGATGATTTTGGGGTATCAGTTAGAAGGGAGATGAATGATGTTTAGTGAGACTGATGATTTGAGGCTGGCCTTGTTGCAAAGCATTAGAGCTTAACTGAAGTGTTGTTGGTTGTGGTGGGATGTATATTGGAATGTGAATGTCATAACCAAAATAGTGACAAAATTCATTTGGAAGAACAAAAAGTCCAGAATATCAAGTCAATTAATGAAAAGAAATGTTAGGGAATGTGGCCTAGCCATACCAGATTTTAATCTCTATTATAAAGCAGCAGGCCTCAAAAGCGTGTGGTACTGGCGAAGGAATAGAGTAGTAGATCAATGGAATAGATTGGGTACAAAAGACCCAGTAGTCAACGACTATAGTAACGTACTATTTGATAAGCCCAAAGACCCCATTTTCTGGGTTAAGAATTCACTATTTGACAAAAAAAATGCTGGGAAAACTGGAATATAGCATGGCAGAAACTGGGCATAGACCATTATCTAACACCATACACCAAAGTCAAGTCTAAATGGGTGCACGATCTAGGTATAAAGGCTGATACTGTAAACAATCTGTGGAAGCAAGGAATACTTTACCTGTCAGATGTACAGAGGAGAGAAGACTTTATGACCAAAGAAGAGTTGGAAAACATTATAAAATGCAAAATCTTGATGACATTAAATTGAAAAGTTTCTGTACAAACAAAACCAATGTAACCAAGATTAAGAGGGAAGTCAGAAATTGGGAAAGAATATTTACAACCAGTGTCTCTGATAAAAGCCTCATTTCTAAAATATACAGGGAATTAAGTAAAATTTATATGAATACAAGTCATTCCCCATTTGATAAATGGGCAAAGGATATGAACAGGCAATTTTCAGAGGCAGAAATTAAAGATATCTTTAAGCATATGGAAAAATGCTCTAAATCACTATTGATTCAAGAAATGCAAATCAAAACAACTTTGAGGTACCACATCTCACCAGTCAGATTGGCTAAG